>BQNB010066395.1:0-34578 GCA_026074375.1 Tanacetum coccineum
CAGCCCCTAAAATAATTTTTGATAAAAATGTGTTTAAAATTGTTTTTATAACTTTTTAGTTTAACCACTTTGTTACAAGTCCATTACAACACTTTATAGATTATGTCTTACATATAATAAGTCCATTAGTCCATACTTTATCCATGTAACCAAGATGACAAGTTCTCTAATCTTACTTTTAATCAAAACTTATTAAGAACCCTAATTTTAACAAGTTTACATATGAACTTTGTATACATTAATCAACATGTTACCTGGTTAATGATTTTTAAACTATATATATAATATATATAATAAAATATATAGTAAGTATAGTCTAAAAACTCAATCAATGAAACCGGGAAGTAATATAGAATGTTCCCGGGTCGTTTATCCCCAACGAGGCTGGACTGGTGAATCGATACAGTCGGAAGATTGGAGTTTGAATGAGAGAAATGATTTGAGAGTGTGGAAAGCTAAGTTAAACAATAACAAATAAAAACGATTAAGAAAAACCTAAAAATTATGAAATTAAGCTGAAAAACGAGAGCACGAATCCCGAACAAGGGGTCAAAAACCTAAAATCTCAAATTTAACCCTAACAAAGAAATTTTTACTTCTAAACTACTCTAGGGGACTAATAATGAAGAATGAAAAAGACTAGACAAAAAACGGAGGTCGTATTTAGTAACCCCAAAAACTCGTCAAGACAAGAATGCGTACCCGAGTCCCCGATCTTTAAAAATCAAAAGATACAAAATGACCCTGACGGAAAAATTTTTGCATTTTCCTACAAAATAATAAGCTAAATAAAATTTTCCTAAAAAAGAAAAAATATTTTTTGATAATTTTATATTTTTTTATGAATTTTAAAAACGTTATAACGAAATTAAATTAATAGAAAAATACTAAACTAATTTCAAAATTCAGGAAAAAATTTTTCCTAAAATACTAGACGCTAAAATCCTACCTAGAAAAATAAGAAGCCCAAAAAAGTTTAGCTTATAAAATAAGCCGAAAAATTTTATAAGGGGGCCCCCCCCCTGAAACAGCTTATGGCTTATTAAGGAAGTAGCCAAAAAGGGTTAAAATACTAAACCCCTTGGGACTCTAAACGAGAAGTCCCAAGGCGCATCGGTAATCACCTTTGTTATAAAAAGAAGGTGTATTGAGGGTCGAGGCCGCTGTCGAGTCTTGCTCACCCGGGTTTCCTCTTGTCTCCTCTTTTTTTTATGAAAACTTTTTAAACAAACTTGTTAAGCTCATTGAGCTTAACATTTTTCATAACTACAACTTTCTTTGAAAAGCTAAAAATAAGCTGAAAAAGGCTTTTTAAAATGGACAGTAAGCTTAAAGTGACTAAAAGGGAAAAATGGCTTATGGCTTTTGGACTATTAACACAAAATAAGCAAACAAAGTTGGAAAAAGAGCATACACAGCTTAACACACCAACAATAAGAAACTCTAGGAACAAATTAAGCAAATGAAAGAAGCCCAATAAGCCAAAAACTTGGCTTAAGCACTCAGCAGTACTAACTTTAAGAGTTAGTACTGCTAGGTTGTGGCTTTGGACTTTAAATCACAATAAGCAATGGGAAAGTGCTCAATAAGCTATCTAGGGTAACTAACACACCTAATAAGCAACTAAGGATACAAAAACAACAATTAAAAAGAACTAAATAAGCTGGAACAAAAATAAGCTATATCCTAAACTATGCTAATATAAAACAGTCAAGGACCTACTTTAAGCTTAAAAATAAGCTACCTATAGGATGTCCTAAGGTCTGAAATTGAGGGGGCTTATCAAAGAGCTTATGGGCTTTTTAGAAAAGCCAAAAACTCATGCTAAAGTTAACAAATGAGCTAGAGAGAATGGCTTGAAAATGGTGTCTAGCACCAGGGCAACTAAGCTAAAACAAGGGGCTTAATTTGACAGCTTATTTTAAGCTGTCAAATAAGCTTAAAATTAAAAATTAAGCTAAAACAGATTGAGCATGGCCTAAGGTGAACTTGTGCTCAAATTTTAAACTCATAAAAACACTTTTAAGCTGCTGATTTTTGTCTTTGAAAAAGGGCTTTTTCTTTTTAAAAAAATGATGACACCAATCTTGGCAGTTTTGACCTAGGGAAACAATTGACTCAAGACACTTTAAAAACCTGTTAAGACACACAATTGACACACTTCTTTGAAACTAAAACTCAAGTCTACAAGGGCTTATCCAAATAAGCTCTTGTAGCTTCTTTTAAAACTAACAGACTTAAGTGGTAACTTAGAAAACTTTGAAAAGCACTTCCTGAACTTAAAAACTTTGAAAAACAGACTCAAAAGGCTTAATTCTTTAAGCCAAAGTTAACCAATATGACACCAACCCATGTCATTTCCATTTTGACCCGTTTTAATACTTAACCCAAACACCCCTTAATATTCTAAAAAACGATTTTAACCTTTATAAAAACTGAATTAAGCACTAAATTTTTAAAGACTACTACTAAACATGCAAGGTTAAGTAATAAAAATTGAAAAGCAAGAACAAATAAGCACTTTTAAAAGCTAATAAGCTATTGACAGAAATAAGCTATATTAGGCAGTTTTTAAGCAATTTGCATGTAAATGAAATAAGAGCAACTAGAAGGCATATTTAAGCATAAATAAACACAAATAAGCACAAAAAGACATAGATAAGCTGAAAATAAGCAATGCTATAGTAACTTTTAAGCAAAAATTTAAAAAGAAAACATACCTTTAATCCTTGCTCAAAACAGGATTTTGAATACCTAAATAAGCTCTAAAACCTACCCCAGCTTATTAATAAGCTATACTAAGCACCCAATGAGCCTTCCAGGTTTGCTCATTCATCCATGGTTTGATCAAACAGTAACCCATTTTTTTTTCTTTTGAATTTTTCTTAAATTTTTGATTAAAGGTTTTAAAAACAGTTTATAAGAAGGCTTGTATTAATAGCTTATATGACTTAAAATATCTTAAGGATTTTGAACAAACAGTAGAACATGAAACTCACTTTTCATTAATCTTAAAACAGAAAAGTATATAAAAGACTTAAAAACTGAACTCAAAGAAAATTACACACTAAAAAAACAACACACTAAAAACTAACTGAAAACTAAAACAAACAAACTCTGGTGCCTCAAGGGGCTTACAACAGCTTAAATAGTAAAAACGAGCTAGGGTTTGCACTCTTGGTGTACTTCTTTTCTTCACTTGTTGTGCTAGTTTGTAGACACAAAAACAGCTGTGTGCTTGTTGTGAGAGTATAAACACATAAGTTAATCTGGCCCTTGGTCTTTCTTGCGCCATACAAATTAATCAATACCCTTGATTCGAATTGGTAGGTTTTTGGATTGCCAGCTTGGCATACCCATGTGGGGAGTAGGGTTTAGTTATAGTGATGGTTTTGGATGGATGTGGGGAGTCAACGAAGTTGAGAGGGACAAGTTTGGGAGGTTGTGGGGTTTGGCGGGAAATGTGTGGGAGAGATGTACAGTAATTCAATTTCAGGGGTGAAGTTTATGGTTTTGTCACAATTGGTCCTCCAAAGTTATACTATTTGTTGCATCACACGTCCTTGTGTTATTAAACGTTTGGGGACTTGGCAAAAACACCCCCAAGAGTTATATGGGGTATTGCATCCATGGTCCTTGTTTGTTATAACTTTGGACGGTTGGCAGACTTAGCCCTTGTGGTTTATACTTTGGTGGCTTGGCAGTTTTGATCCTTCACAAGATTTTCTTTATAACCTTCATTAAATAAGTTTAGGGACTTGGCAATTTCAGTCCCTAAACTTATTTTTCTTCCCATTTTTTTTGACTTTGATTTGTTCCGGGGTTGACTTTTTTCCAACTGGGCTTTGTCTTGACTTTGTCTATTCCACGCTTTTCCATTCCGGTTCGGTTTGTCGTTTTGGCTTGTTTTTCGCCTTTTCTAATTATCCGTTCTTGCACAACACAATTAGCAAAACAAGCATATTTTTGGCATTTTAAGTCCGTTTTTGGTTATTTTAGCTCGTTTTTAAAGGTAAAAGGTATGTGTAATTAAACACATACCAAAATCCCCTATACTAAGGTATTGCCGTGTCCTCACGCAATGCTATGAAGTAAGCATTTAGAAAACTAAGACTCTCAAACACCCCTGACTAATAACTTGGAAAAGTAGCTAAGTGTTCATCGAGGAAGTTAAAGACTCATAAGTTTTGAAAATCCCCGTCTTTACCATTTTTTATATATACACCTATTCCTACATATCTTTTTGTATTTTTTCATTTGGTTCATAATCAACGTAAACTAGAACGTTTTGACTTTCGTTATTTAATAACTTTACGTATCATAGAACAAGATGCATTCGATCCGAAAAGCCCCAAAAAAGGATAAATTCCATCGATCCCGAACTTTTCACTTGTTCCAAACCAAGCTTAAAATGAAATCACCGTTAATTATGAGTTAAGATGCTCACACTACTCATATTTGCAACTTGTAAACCTTTCACTCCCGATGATTTATATCTTAGGTGTATGTGCTATTTTGAATTTCAACCATGGATCAATGTTTGCAACATTCTATGTTTCACGTTCCACCCGAGAATAATGAGTTTGAAGGCGAGATCATCCCATGTAGCGACTTTCGTCTCGGCACATCCCAACCTTGCGGTTAAGTGACCAGGCTTTTGACACCCCACAGAGACTAGTATCGGGACTCACGGACCTTAGGTTTCAAAAACTCTCAGGTTTTCCGTATGCACATAGCTTATAAAATATAATAGCCAAAGTTCAAAAGCATATTTGAATTTAACAAAAAGAGATCTTTTATTCACACTTAATATTAACTATTTATGCAATTTGTAACCCTCGACCTTTTAGAAGGCTGCAACATCGGTTGTGAGCCGGCAAGATGCAGCAAACTTTTATCAGTCTCGGATTATTATTCTTACTATGGGTTTTCTTTAGAAGGCTGTAACATCGGTTGTGAGCCGGCAAGATACAGCAAACTTTTATCAACCCATAGTTTATATTTATTATATTTTTGCATTTTTCATCATTTTTTTTATATTGGGAAAACGTCTTTTTGAAAAATTCAAGTATAAATTTGAACTAAGTCTAAAGTTTTTGCTATATACTACATAAAAAATTATCGATTTTAAGTTAATTTCCAAAAGGTACACTTATATTAATCAGTTAGAATCTTATGAGAAAAAGCGACAAATTACACACAATGGAGCTTCTTAAGATTTCCAAAATAATCCTTGTTTAGCATCCACTCATACTTAACACAATCATATTTTTCTTTCTTGGCGAGTATTCACGAACCTTAGCCTGAAAAGTTACGGAACAAGCTAGAGCTGCAACCACGCTCGCTCGAGTAAAAAATTTATTCTTATTCTACCCAGTAGGAAAGTCAAAATTGTGACAAAACACTTATTTTATTTTTGAAATTTTTTTAAATTTTTCATTTTTTTTTTGAAATTTTGGTGGTACGGGAAAACGGGGTACGTGAAAACAACAGCTGCAGGCATAATCAAATCGAAGATCCCCCCCATACTAGAATGAAACATTGTCCTCAAGTTTTTACGAAGGTTCTACGATAAATCCTAAGCCGTTTATGAATTATGCTTTAAAGATAAACGTAGTTGATAAATTAGGATATCGGGATTCCTAATATTAATCTGAGATTGTGAAGCACATGTGTATCTGGAAGGACAAATACCACGAGCACGAGAGGTTTCAAAAATCCGAGACATCCTGGACAATACAACACACAACACAAAACATGGAAAAGGTAGAGGCAAGCCTCCTCACAACAACTAAGCACTTATTCATTACAAATTACATACTACTACTTACGATTAAACTGGATAAGCCTGGGGTGCCTCCCACGAAGCGCTTGTTAGGGTCACTAATCTTGACCCGAATTACCCTGAATTTAGTTGTCATTAGGGGAATGTTTGGAGGTCATGATACCATAGCAGGGATATCACCCTCCAAAGTATTGGCTTGAGACGATACCCACTATACTTTGAAGTTGGCCCCGAGTGTTCGATAACTCAACGGTACCATACGGAAACTTGAACAATGGTAAATGGTCCTGACCAACGGAACTTCAACTGCCGGAGAAAAATTTTCAATCTTGGGGGGGGGGGGGGGGGGTGAGTTAAAGAGGAGTGGACTTGATCAACCGAAGTTTGAAATGCGGTTTTTTTGATCATTGCGTCAGAATCCTCTTAGTTTCTCTTTGTAGATCAAAATTTTCATAGGCTTGATCACGCAGTTCACTAATTCATTGAGTTGAACTTTGCGTTGATCACCCGGCCCGTCCGCTCTCCCCCCCCCCCCCACCCAAGCAGTCTTAGATCAAAGTTTTGCATGTTTGAGGGCCTAGTAAGCTTTGTGTTCCAACTCAATCGGAAGATGACATGCCTTTCCATATACAAGCTTATATGGAGTGCACCCGATGGGTGTTTTGTACGTTGTACGGAAGGCCCAGAGAGCGTCATCCAGTTTGTCCGACCAAGAGGCACGATTTTCGCCCACTGTCCTTTCAAGAATTCTTTTTAAAACCACATTTTTGATACTTCAACCTGCCCACTTGTCTGGGTTGATACCGCGTGGAGAGACGATGAGTTGGGACCCTTTCCCCCCTATATTTAACATGACCTTGCAAACTGGTCATTGCAAAAATGTGTTCCACGATCACTGATGATGGCACGAGGGGCACCAAATCTGGCAAAGAGAGATTTACAAAATAGCAAACTACTCGCGTCAATGTGGGGAAGCGCTTTTCGCTTTAACCATTTGAAGATAATCTGACAGCCACGTGTATTTATTTGTTGCCTCTATAAGAGGGAATGGTCCCATGCCATCGATTCCCCCAAACGTCAAAGATTGCACAAAACTTGGATGGAATTTTGAGGCATTTCCATCTTTTGTGAATTATTTTACTTATCGTTGGGCACGAGTCCACAATTTTTTAACCAACTCGTGTGCATCCTTGTATATTGAAGGCCAAAAGAAACGACATCAAAGACCTTTTTGGCGTGAGATTGCACCGTGATGTCCCCCCGTGGGTCATGTTGGCAAGCTTCGAGAATGTCGAGAGCTTCTTTGCCGTGCACACACCGCCGGATCATTTGATCGCACAGAATTTTTGAACAAAAGGGTTCATCCCATAAGTAAGTGGTTTAACATCTTTGAAAAATGCTTTGTTTTTTCTGTTGGGGATGACATTCCATGACAATGAAAATCCCCCGCATGGTAGGTTTTGGCAAAATCTGCAAACCAAGTGTACTTATCAACCACGAAGAGTAAAAAACAACCGATCCAAGAGAATATTGAGAGAAATGTTTCAGTGATTTTCCTTGTTCTCGAGTTTTATCTTTATTAGGTTTTCTCAAGTCTGGACAGATGATCGGCGGCCCAGATCTCTGGCTCCTTTTTGTCTCGATGAACACATCAAAATCTTGGAGTCAAAAGGATCAACCGCAACAGTCTTGGCTTAACAAACTTTCTATCGAAGAGATACTTTATAGCAGACTGTTCGGTATAAACTAATTCTCTATAGACAATAAAACAAAAAAGGACCGAAATTTCTCAAAAGCATACACTACGGCAAGTAATTCTTTTTCGGTCGTAGTGTAGTGTGCTTGAGCTTCAGTCATGGTTTTGTTGGCATAGTGTATTGGTTGGAAATTGCTATTGTCTTACGTTGCCCTAGGACTGCCCCAATTGCAAAAATCACTTGCATCACACATTAGTTCTAAGGGCAAGTCCCAGTCGGGAGCAATCAAACTGAGCCTCAGTCAAATTTCATTAAAGTATAAGATCGATACACCTTTTGAGAAGAAAAATAGAGTCCTCTTTTTTCAAGCAGGTGAGTCATTAGCGGGATATTTTTGAGAAGTCTGTATGGAACCCTTTTTCGGTAAAACCGGATGCCTAAAAAACATTCGGACACCTTTCACAGTAGTCGGGTGAGGGAGCTTGGCGATAACGTCAACTTTAGCTCGATCGACCTCAATTCCTGAATTAGGAGATTTTGTGTCCAAGAACAATGCCTCTTAACCCCAATGAAATGCTTTTTCTCCCCGTTTAGGACAAAATTGTGTCTATCACACCGGTGTGAACATTTTGTCCAAATGGGATAGGCAGTAGAGAAGGAATCCCCTAAGACGAAAGTCATCATAAACACTTCCATCGTTTTCCTCGACATGTCGTGGAAGATATGCCATCAAACATCGTTGGAAACGTGCCGGGTTGCAAAGCATAGCCCAAAAGGCTGCGACGGAAGGGCAAATGTTCCGTAGGGCAAGTAAAGGTTGTCTTTTCTTGGTCCTTCAGGTCTATGGGAATCTGGAAATAACCCGAAAAGCCATCCGTAGGAAACAATAGAATATGTTTCCCCGCGATCTTTCGAGCATTTGGTCCCATGAAAGGGGAAGCTGAAAATGGTCCTTTCGGGTAGCCTCATTTAACTTTCTATTTTCGATGCATACTCTCCACCCTGTGACCAATTGAGTCCGAAATAAGATCATTTTCATCGTTTTATGACAACGGTCATGCCACCCTCTTCGGTACAAGAGCAATGCACCGGTGCCTTACCATGGACTGTCAGAGATCGGATAAATCAATCCGGCGTCAAGAAGTTTTTCAACTTCTTTCTTGATGACGTCGTGGATTTTTGGATTTACCCGTCTTTGATGCTGAACCGTAGGTTCGTAGTCCTCTTCCATGAGAATTTTGTGGGTACAAAACTCTGGGTTGATACCCTTGATATCAGAAAGTTTCCAAGCGATGGCTCGCTTGTGGGACTTAAGAACCTCGATTAGAGCTGCCTTTTCCTCATTTTTCAAGTCTTTTGCAATTATGACGGGCAACTTGTCGTCACCCCAAAAAATGCATTAAACCAAATGAGGTGGCAGTCCTTGAGTTAACCTCAGGGGGCTCATTAACTGAAGAGTTTGCTTCCTCAGATTTAAAATCTTTTCGAGTTTCCGGAAAATAATTTTCTTGATTGGAGGTTGTGGTGATGGATCACTATAAATAATTGCATCGAGGAGAAGTATGTCCCCATCAGTGTACTTAATACGTAGGATCAACTTCCGGTAAGTTGGATCATCCTTCTAAAGCAAGAAATAGTCGGCTTCTATCGAAAAGGAGGAAGTCCACTGTCCCCAAATGGAGTTAAAGTAGAAGGTTGGTAGAAACCGATTGGATCATAGTAATTGTGTGATTGCCATTCGTAGGATCACATTTGAGAAACCCCCCCCCAAAGAACTTCTTGAGAGTATTCTCACAACCATAACAATGACGTCAATTCGTTTGCCGGTCATATATTGTAATTAGCCGTGTACCGAGTCTGTACCCCCCACCCAGGTTGAATGTAATTGCCCTCTTCTGCCAACACGAAGGTTATTCACCCTCGAATACATCGAATAATGCAAGATTTGTCTTTTGTTTTAAGAAACTCCTCCCGAGAATAGAGGTACACGAGTGTCAGGCTCAAAATCGACGACTACAAAATCTGCATGAAATTGGAACTTTCCCACCGTTACATAGACTTCTTCAGCGATACCGATTGTCAGAAATTGATCGATCCGCTAACCCAAGCGTCATGCAAGTTGGGTTAGTTCGGAAGAGAGAGAGTTTTTTCAGACGGAATATGGGCATAAATTACGCTGCGCCAAGATCGGCCAAGGCGTTGCATGTATTAATCCCGGAGAATTCACAAGGAATAAGAAATCGGCCAGGGTCTCCAAGTTTTACTTAGGTAATATGTTTATGAGGACCAGAGCATTCCCTCGTTCAATGGGGATCTAGCCATATCACTTAACTATTCCTTTTTCCGATTAGGTTTTTTAGAGTCGAGGCGATTCAACATAGACTTAATGCCCGTAGAACTTGGTAGTTTCGATGCTATAATTGGTATGGATTGGTTGGTGAAGTACCAAGCGATCATTGTGTGTGCCGAGAAGATCGTTCGTATCCCCTGGGGAAATGAAACTCTAATCGTTCACGGTGACGGAAGCAACCAGGGAAACGAGGCTCGTCTGCACATTATCTCGTACACCAAAACACAAGAATACATGCTAAAAGGATGTCCAGTCTTTTTGGCAAACGTTACTACAAAGGAGACAGAAGACAAGTCGAAGAAGAAGCGACTTGAGGACGTACCGATAGTTCGAGATTTTCCTGATGTATTCCCTGAGGACTTGCCGGGTCTTCCTCCGACTCGACAAGTGGAATTTCAAATCGATTTGATACCTGGTGCTGCACCTGTAGCACGGGCACCTTATCGATTGGCGCCTTCTGAAATGAAAGAGTTGTCGGAGCAACTGAAAGAACTATCCGACAAGGGCTTTATAAGACCCAGTTCCTCACCTTGGGGAGCTCCGGTCTTGTTTGTCAAAAAGAAGGATGGATCGTTTCGAATGTGCATCGACTATCGGGAACTGAACAAGCTGACAGTGAAGAATCGTTATCCACTCCCAAGGATCGACGATTTGTTTGATCAACTACAAGGATCCAGTGTTTATTCTAAGATAGACCTGTGATCAGGTTATCACCAGCTTCGAGTACGGGAAGAGGATATTCCAAAAACGGCATTCCAAACTCGGTATGGTCATTACGAGTTCCAAGTTATGCCATTTGGCTTGACGAACGCACCAGCGGTATTTATGGACCTCATGAACCGCGTGTGCAAGCCATTTTTGGATAAATTTGTGATTGTCTTTATTGACGATATCCTTATCTACTCCAAGAACAAGAAGGAGCATGAAGAACATCTTAAGGCAGTTCTGGAATTGCTTAAGAAAGAGAAGTTGTATGCTAAGTTCTCTAAATGTAAATTTTGGATTCCTAAGGTACAATTTCTCGGCCACGTGATTGATAGTCAAGGCATTCATGTGGACCCCGCCAAAATCGAATCCATAAAGGACTGGGAATCTCCTAAAACACCAACGGAGATTCGCCAATTCTTAGGTCTCGCTGGGTATTACCAAAGATTCATCGAAGGATTTTCAAAGATTGCCAAGTCGATGACCAAGCTTACTCAGAAAGGAGTTAAGTTTGATTGGGGAGACAAGCAGGAAGCCGCCTTCCAGTTATTAAAGCAGAAGTTGTGCAGTGCGCCAATTCTGGCTTTACCTGAGGGAAGCGAAGATTTCGTAGTCTATTGCGATGCGTCGCATAAGGGATTGGGTGTTGTATTAATGCAAAGAGAGAAAGTAATTTCTTATGCATCACACCAATTAAAAATTCATGAGAAGAACTATACAACTCATGATTTGGAACTTGGATCGGTAGTGTTTTCTCTAAAACTTTGGAGAAACTATTTGACGAACCTAGTGAACAAGTTCACGGATCACAAAAGTCTACAACACATTCTTAATCAAAAGGAGCTGAATATGAGGCAGCGTCGTTGGTTAGAACTGCTCAGTGATTACGACTGTGAGATCCGTTACCACCCGGGGAAAGCGAATGTTGTTGCTGATGCTTTAAGCAGGAAGGAGCGGAGTAAACCATTAAGAGTTCGAGCCTTAGTGATGACTATTGGCTTGGATCTTCCTAAACAAATCCTGAATGCTCAGACTGAAGCACGAAAACCAGAGAACATCAAGAACGAAGATGTTGGAGGTATGTTGCTTGAAAATTCTAAGGATCCGGAGAAATTTAGAACGGAAAAGTTAGAACCCCGTGCGGATGGAACTCTATGCTTCAATGGCAGGAGTTGGTTACCATGTTATGGTGATTTGAGGACTGTGATCATGCACGAGTCCCACAAGTCAAAATACTCTATTCATCCGGGTTCTGACAAGATGTATCAAGACCTGAAGAAGCTATATTGGTGGCCCAATATGAAGGCCGACATCGCCACCTATGTTAGCAAATGTTTGACTTGTGCTAAGGTCAAGGCTGAACATCAAAGGCCATCGGGTTTGTTGGTGCAACCCGATATACCTCAATGGAAACGGCGCCAAAAACTGATTCCGGTTTAATTTCGTTCTGATCTACACCTTTTTTATAATATATAATATATAAATATAAATATAAGATATACTTATAATATATAATATATAAAGATAAGAGGGTAGGAATCAAAAAATCATAATTATTGTAATCCGAGAGTATGATTCCCGGGTCGTTATCCCCGATGAGGAATGCAATGGAAAGTCAAAAGTCGTTTTGATAATCGATGCTTGAATGGGAAAAGATTATGATTGGATTTCTAAGGCTATGGGAAAATTGATGCAATTTACACTAAAATTAACTAAGGGAATACTAATTTAACTAACAATGCAAAACCGGGATCCTAAAACGCGCTAAATTATCAACTAATTCGAGTTAAAACCCTACAAAAGATTTTAATGCATGTAAACCTCAAAAATGACAAAAGAAAATTTTCTAAAAAAGATTTATATTTTTTTGGCTTTTTAATATTTTTTTATGAATTAAAAACTAATTTAATCTATTAAAAATCCTAGAAAATAACAAATTAACTCCTAAAAATTCTAAAAATGACATTCTACTTTAGAAAAGTCTAAAATATGATAAAAACTCAGAAAACTATTTTTAACTACTTATTATAATAAAAATCTATTTTATAAAACTAATTTTAGAAGCTAAAAATCAAAATAAAAATCTAAAAGTGGTGAACATGATTTTAATGCTTGTAAACCTAAAAGTATTTAATCTAAAACTAAAAATTATTTTTTGTAATTTTTTGAAAACTTCTTCTATTTTTTAATGACTTTTTAAATATTTAATCTACAAAAATGATTAAAAATAACAAATATGCACTAGAAGATGATCCAGTAGAGCCTTTAATATCATACTCAAAGACTCTAAGATTATTATAAAGATCATCAATACTAAGATTATCCACTCCTGGCTTGGTCCTCATGACTAAGGATACTTAGGACCAGGAAGAAGGTAAAGACCTAAGGAAATTCTTATTGGCATCTTTAGTAGAGACACATGCACCATGAATCTCAAGTTGACTCAGAAGACTCTGAAACCTGTCATAACCTTTGTGCAATCCTTCTGAGTTGGATACAGAAAAGCCTTTAAATTATTGCTTCAGAATGTATTTCTGTATCTTCTTTAATTCATCATTGCCACCAAATCTAGATTTGATAGCATCCCACATATCTTTAGCATCAGTCATCTTGTGAAATTTTGCTAAATGGTCTTCTGGTAAGGTCATAAGCAAGGTGGTCCTTGCTTTTCTTTCTCTTTCTCTGGCTAAAATTTCTTCAGCAGTTTTAGGAGGCAGAACCTTTATTATTCCATTTATACCTGTTGAGACACTTACAGGACCATTTCCTTTTTGTATGACTTCCCATATAGGATAGTCTGTATGGCTCAAGTAATGTTCCATTTTCATGGCCCAAATATCATACTCACCTTTCTTTAGAATATGGAGTTTAATAGTTGACACATTGTGAGGGCTTATTGTGTTGGTGTTTATGGTGGTGGTGGTGGTGGAATTTCATCATCTGATCCTACCATTGAACAGATCTAAAAGGTAAAAGTTTGTAACTGATGTGTTTAGGTTCTTCTTACTCAGAGTTTCTCAACAAGCTCTGATACCACTTGTTGATCCTAATCTGAATAGATCTTTCTAGCCTGTTAAGGGTGGTAGCCAATCTGGATAGATCCAAACTAACTACAAGAGAAACAATAACTATGAACAATATAAGTTATGCGGAAACTAACTTATATTGCTAAGAAGAATAATAAATGAAACAGAACTTTGATTACTATTAATCTGCTAGGTTACAAATTACTAACTATATATATTGATAAAACTTATATATGAAACTTATATGTAACTAATGTCGTAGGGTTCCCTTTATACACCAAGCAAAACCTTAATGGGCTTACAAAACGTGTGAAGAGATAATGCATATCTATTCCTATAATAACTCATGCATATCTTCTAACAGTACTAACTTACTACTAACAACACTAACTATACTGGCAGTACTAACAATGTACTGGCAGTACTAACTATTTATAACTAATAGTACTAACTACTTAGTTAATTTTCTTAAATCTATAGCATTCTTCATCAACAACACTAAGTAGAACTGGCAGTAGTAACTTGTATAAGTAGCAGCACTAAGTTGTAGGAACTTCTGAAACCTAACAGGATGCATCCTCACCCAAACTTTCTTCATCACTAGAGGATTCTACCTAGCTGTAGCACCAACTTTTCTTAATCTTTTCAGCCCATGAGTTCTTGACCTCTTTTTCTATTCAAGTTTCTTAACCCTCCTCTTCATGCTAGCAATTTCATTAGCTTGAGTGGTCTTTATCTTCTCTAAATCAAGAACCTTCTTTTGTAAATTTGTATATAGTTCCATCAATTCATTAATTTTAAGTCTATCCTCATCACTTCGAAGTGTGTTACCTCTTGCGAGCAGTGAATCATTAGAAAGTTTAGATACATTCTCAAACCTAGTTTGAGCAATAGTATCCCCATGGTTTCTTAGCACCTGGGACCACCACCCGAAGTAGTTCCTAGGGAACTAGATTCATTAGGTGTTGCCTTAGATCGGGTCTTAGTTATGTTTGATTGATACTCCTTACAGATGTTGGCCCAAATAAGTCCATATGCAACATTTGTAAGGGTTGCTGATGAACAGCATTCTGCGTCTATATGATTCCTTACAGAAGCAGTAATTTTTTGTGGTTGTTTTTTCCCTTCTGACAAGCAATACAAGTATGGTCATTTTCAAAGATCTTTGAAGGCAAACCTCTAACAAGGTTTCCCCTCACAAGTTTGTTCATAGTTTTAAAGTTTATATTACCAAGCCTCATATGCCATAAATTAGACTCATCTATTATAGCCTTTGCAAATAAACAAGTCAAACCTCCTGAAGGAACAACATTCTTTAGCTCAAAACTGTACATGTTGTTCCAATCATGGAACTTAAGCAAGAATATACTTTCATCAAGTAGCTTAAAGTCAGGAGATAAAACAAGACATTCAGTTTCAATCAAAAAAAGAATATTGTTTGGATCTTGTGTCATACCTTATTTAACAGAAAGAAGGTTAACTTAAGTTCCTTTTAACAAATATACATGCTTCAAATCCTAATTCTCATACTACATTCTTTAGACCATTTCCATTAATTTTCTACCTTTCACAGGACTTCCAGCATAATGCATAGCAAATCTCTACCAGTCAGCCTCTTGAATAATCGGTAAAAAGGACTTTGTTTCCTTTGCTTATGCATCACGCCAACTGAAAATTCATGAGAAGAACTATATGACTCATGATTTGGAACTTAGATCGGTAGTGTTTTCTCTGAAACTCTGGAGACACTATTTATACGGAACCAAGTATACAGTGTTCATGGATCACAAGAGTCTACAACACATTCTTAATCAAAAGGAGTTGAATATGAGGCAGCGTCGTTGGTTAGAATTGCTTAGTGATTACGATTGCGAGATTCGTTATCACCCAAGGAAAGCAAATGTCATCGCTAACGCCTTGAGCAGGAAGGAACCAGAGCCACCATTAAGGGTTCGAGCCTTAGTCATGACTATAGGTTTGAACCTCCCCAAACAAATTTTGGATGCTCAGACTGAAGCACGGAAACCATAGAACATCAAGAACGAAGATGTTGGAGGTATGTTTCTTGAATATTCAAAGGATCCGGAGAAGCTTAGAACAGAAAACTTGGAACCCCGTACGGATGGAACTCTATGCTTAAATGGCAGGAGTTGGTTACCATGTTATGGCGATTTGAGGACTGTGATCATGCACGAGTCCCATAAGTCAAAATACTCTATCCATCCCGGTTCTGACAAGATGTATCAGGACATGAAGAAGCTATATTGGTGGCTCAATATGAAAGCCGACATCGCCACCTATGTTAGTAAATGTCTAACTTATGCTAAGTTCAAGGCTAAACATCAAAGGCCATCAAGATTGTTGGTACAACCCGATATACCTCAATGGAAGTGGGACAACATCAATATGGATTTTGTCACGAAGCTTCCTAAGTCGTCACAAGGATACGATACCATTTGGGTGATTGTCGACCGACTTACTAAGTTCGCAATCTTTGTACCAATGAGGGAAACTAATCCCTTAGAAAAACTGGCAAGAATGTACCTAAAGGAAGTGGTCACGAGGCATGGAATCCCTGTCTCAATTATTTGTGATCGTGACCCTAGATTCACATCAAATTTCTGGAGGTCACTTTAGAAGGCTTTGGGTACTAACTTGGATATGAATACTGCATACCATCTACAAATAGATGGGCAAAGCGAGAGGACTATTCAAACCCTCAAGGATATACTGCGTGCTTGTGCGATCGACTTTAGAAAGGGTTGGGTTAACCATTTTCCATTAGTCGAGTTCTCGTATAACAATAGCTATCACGCTAGCATCAAGGCTGCACCATTTGAAGCACTTTACGGTCGAAAGTGTCGTTCACCTGTGTGTTGGGCCGAGGTTGGACAAGTTCAACTCACTGGCCTGAAAATAGTTCAAGAAATAACAGAGAAGATCATCCAGATCAAGCAAAGGATGCAAGTCGCCCGTGATAGGCAAAAGAGTTACGTCGATCTAAAGTGTAAGCCGATGGACTTTCAAGTTAAAGATAAGGTTATACTTGAGGTTTCGCCTTGGAAAGGGGTCGTACGTTTTGGCAAACGGGGGAAGTTAAACCCCAGATATGTTAGACTATTTAAGGTGTTGGAAAAGGTTGGATCCGTTGCTTACAAGCTTGAGATTCCGCAAGAGCTGAGCAGGGTTCATAATACGTTTCATGTATCCAACTTGAAGAAGTGCTATGCCGACGAACCTTTAGCCGTTTTGTTGGATGAACTTCATTTTGATGACAAGCTTTAATTCGTCGAGGAACCAGTCGAAATCATGGATCGTGAAGTCAAACAATTGTGGCAAAGCCGTGTCCCAATTGTTAAGGTTCGATGGAACTCTAGGAGGGGTCCTGAGTTCACATTGGAACATGAAGACCAATTCTGGAAGAAATATCCACACCTCTTCACAAAGACCGCACCATCATCAAGTGTCGTGTCTTAAGCCTTAAGGACAAGACTCACTTAACGGGGGGAGACTATAACACCCCGTGTTTTAGGGTCATTTACGATGTCAATAAATTCACTATGTATTTTTAGTATTGTACGCGTTTGCTTTTAATCGTAATCGTTAAGTTAAATCGCGTAAGCTAAAAATGATCATTCAATGTAAACGGGCATCAAACAATTAAATGTTTACATCAATCAAGTGTTAAGTAATTATTTTGAGGATAATTATTAACTTTGTTCATTTTATTTTTATTGGTTGCGTAAAGTGTATACGTTTCGCGATAAAATGCGTTTAGGCATACCCGGAACCACCATAATAAATTTACGCTTCAACGAATACCATTTTTATTTCCAATGATCAAAGTTTATAAAACTTTACCCATGTATGTCAAGTGGGACGCCCCATTTAAAAGGAAATAACCAAGACTTATCAATTTGCAAGTATTATATCTACACTTCACATTTAACTTACACATTTTATAAAAGTTCAAGTATTATTTTCATTTCTCATCTAGATAATAGCTAGTCATATCTATCCTTGATTTCATGGGACAACATACATATTAGGAGACATAGAGACATAAGTATTAAAGATGGAACATGTACAAGTATGGGATTACTAGGACTTAGTACATGACTAGTGGTTTTGACCACTAGTCATCCCTTGCCCCCCCCCCCCCCCCTTGACCATATGGTATTTGGTCTTTGTTGTATGGACTTGACTAACCCCTTATACATATAGTACTATCAACTAGAAAGAAAACATACACACATAAATTTCACTTATTAAAAATTAACTTTTCTCTCCCTTTTGGTCTACATACCCATGGGTCAAAACTAAACCACACAAGCAATCCATACATATTTTTATACCATTTATACAAGAATTATTACACTCTATCTAAGGCCTACTAAGAAGGATTAAAGGCTTGGTTAAGCCTTTACAAAGATTAAAGCAAGGAAAGGAAGCTAGGGTTTTTCTTGGAAAAATTAGGGTTTTCACCCTTAATTTTCAAAGCAAGGTTTTAAATCACAAGGGTGTGATTTGTTTTCCATTCATCACTCATTTCACCTAAGGTTATCTAAAACCTTAATCATTTCATAATTTTGATTTTATGTGTATATATATTTTATGTAGCAAAATCACCATTTAGGATACTTTTAAACATGTAAAATGGATTTTTACTTGTGATTATGGTTTTGTACACTTTTACATATGGTATATGGTTTTTATTATCTTGTTATAATGGAAGCATAAAGATTGTACACTTGTGGGTTATGTATAAAAATGTATGTATAAACTAGTAAGTAAAAGTTACTTAAGAAAATTTATGATTTAAGAGCATTATTAAGGACGTGTTAACTTGTACATTTAGACAAAGTATGGACTAATGGACATAATAATATGTATGACATATGAAATAAAGGTTTGTGGAAGACTTGTGGTATTTTATTAAGTTGAAAAGTATATAAAACAAGTGTATATAATTAATTCTATAAAAGATATAAAAGGGTTGCTTTAATTCGAATTCAAAACAGTAGGTTTGACATTTTTATAAAATACTACATCTCATAAGGATTCCAAAAAGGTAAGAAACTTGAAAAACGGATTAATAACGAAGAAGATACGTAGTTTACGAGTTATATGTTAATAAACGGGTTTATAAAAGAACTTTTAAAAAAACTTTTTACAAAATACTTCTGATATATAAGGTTTATTATTTTTCACAGATAGTACTTATTTTTAGGATTCTAAAACAATAAGAATCGTAATTTTTCAATTAATAACGAAGGAGTTATGAATTATGCGAGTTTACGACAATACATACTTTTATAAAAGTTACTATTCATATCAGATATGAATATTTTGAAAACACCAATAATATGATAGAACTTTTAATAACAAAGACGTGCTCGAAAGAATCACTAAAAACGAAGCTATAACGAATAAAATACGACATTTACGGGGTTTTACGATAACTAAATCTATAAAAATAATTTTATAAACTGTTATGAACAGTAAAAGTACTGTTCACCAGTAGGTTAAAAATAGGAAAATGTAATATTTTGATAATTCGTCTTAATGCAAAAGCGTGGACATAAGAAACGGGCTTAAAACGAAGAAATCACGTCGTTTTTGCTATTGAAATATTTATAAACGTTTTAACTTTATAAATATGATTTCACAAACACGATTAGATGGTGATGTAGCTATATAGAATTATATATGGCATTAGTTAATCAATGTGCTTGGTACTTATACGACCTACGTTTAATTAGGTTGCATTCCGTCATTTCCGTGACGCATTTTCTGTTGTATTTGGATTATCATTAACTCAAGGTGAGTTCATAGCCCCACGTTTTACATTTTAATGATTTACAAGTTTTGGGGTGAGAAACATATGCATGTTTTACCAATGGACGCAAGTGGACATTTTACATTACGATTACGTGTTTGCCTAAGTAGCGATAACCCTGACTGAGCCCATTATCATGAACTGTTAATTTCTAGGATTGTGAGCGCGAATGATATGAATAGATCTATTAGGATTGACATCCCCGTTCGGGTGATTAGCTATCACTAGGATTGTGAGCGCGAATTTATATTGCATTTCATACATGTCGAGCTTCAGTGTCATTAGCTTAGGAAAACGTAATTACATTTTATGATGTTTGCATTTGTTGCATTATCATAGGAAAATCTTGCGGTCCTACATTATAAATTTTATAAACCTATGAATTCACTCAACAATATGTTGATGTTTTAAGCAATGTTTTTCAGGAGATCAATAAGCACGAGGTGCAAGGGATACATTGGTGGTCTTATATTTTGGATGTCATATGCATGAAGATTTGGTTGCATTACATTTTGGGATAATTGTTATGAACTTAAATCTTGTATTTTGAACAATGAACATGTAAAGCTTTGGGCTTTTGTAACAACACTTTGCTAAATCTAATGTATCAGTTTTAAACGGCTTTTAATGGTCGTTCTTATATATATCTTGTGTTATTGATCTATGAAGTACCACCCCAACCCATATTTTGCTACAACCCAATTTGGGGGTGTTACAACCTACCCACCCACCCACCTTCCCCCTTCTTCTTCTTCCCCCTTTTTCTTCTTCTTCACCTGCACAAAAACACACACATTGCAACCCTCTCTCTCTCTCTCTCACATACTAGTTCTTTCAAAATATGGAAAAAAATATATAAGGCACGAAAACGCGAGCCGCGGTACGGCGTCTCGCATTTTCGCGTCGCATTTTCGCCCACCATCTCGGCTTGTGGCGGCGGCGCGAGACGCGAAAACGCCACCCACGGTGTGGTTCTCACGCCGTGGGCTGGTGTTTTCGGCGATGGCTCAAGCCAACAGCCACCGTACCTTGTGCTCTTAGACATAAGTCTCCAATTGACGTAAATCATTTAAGGCACCATAAAACTTGATTTACGATCAAAGAAATATTTTTCATACACATTTCATTTTAACACAATAGTACATTTTAATGTGTACAAAACATTTTTAAAAAAGATAAATTATAAGTTATTTTTGTACAAGTAAAAAAATGTTGTAATAAAATGTATATTTGAATTTGAAATTTAAAATTATCCTTCTAGAAGAAAGGATTTGTATAGATTTGCAAGTTACCACAAAGGACAAAAAATTCAGGTTTCAGGTACGGACGGTTCCCTTAAATACACTGATGGTTCCCTTAAATATTGACGGGTTCGTTATCAATAAGGAAAACGTCGCGAAGCGTCAAGTAGTTTTTTGCCTATAAATAGTGGCTCATTTTCTCACTTCAAAAACTGATTTTTTTACACACATTTAGACCAGATTTTCTCCCATGTTTAACAAACATTCTCACACCCTTAAAACCATAATTAACCCTTGATCATAATTTTTATAACTCTCATTTTCTGTAAGCATATTTCTACTTGATGATCCATTCTTGCAAGCTTAGAGATCTTGCCATTCTCATCCACCACAAGCACACACATATGAAGATCCACAACAAACAAGATTAGTGCTATTGTCCATCTCTATACATTGAAGTGTTCTTGTCAAAATAAGTGGATCCATATCAAGCTTCAAGTTCTTGATGTTTAGATTAGACACTTATATCTATTAACTACTATGTCTAGGATCATACTTAGTATTATCTGCATACATCACTTATATTAGATGTTAGATGGTTTAAGTGTTTAGGCCTTAAAACACAAGGTTTGTTATGTTGGGCTATAAAACATAATGGGTTTGGTTAAGGGGTCGACATTTAGCTTTGTTTCAGAAAATATTGTAAGCGAGTAAGAGTTTGTTATGTTGCGCCATAAAACATAACGGGTTTGGTTGTACCTAAAGTAGGACTCGACATTTAGCTTAGTGTCAGAAAATATTATGAGCAGTGTAAGGGTTTGTTATGTTGTGCCATAAACATAACGGGTTTGGTTGTACCCGAAGAAGAACTCGACATTTAGCTTAGTGCCGGAAAATAATGTAAGTAATGTTGTAAGGTTTTGTCAGCCGTGAATGAAGCTTGTTGACTAGTGAAGTAACTCTCGAGGTAGATACTTGGGGACAAGAGTAGGGCGAAGATGAGCTTAATGACCGAACCACTATAAATCATCATGTCTGGTTTGCGCTTTCTTTTACTTATCGCTTTACGTTTACATCTGCATTTATCGCTTTACACTTATATTTGCATCGTGTTTATGCTTGTGTGATTTGTTGCTTATATTGTGTTGATCTTGTTTATGTCGTGACTTGGTGCTTATATAGTATTTATGTTTGTGACATGCTCTACTATATATATTGTTGATTGTAGAACTATTACTGACACTCTTCATATTGCGTCGCACTTGATTGGTTATTGGATACGAAAGATTTAAAGTTTTTAAACGGGAACGTATTCACCTACCCTCTACATCTTTCCCAATTAGTATCAGAGTCACGTCTCTCTAATTTTCAAAACAAATGGTTTTAAATATTGAGTACGCTCCTTCTATTAAATTACCTATGAAGGGGGATAAAATATAAAAAGTGTTTAGTTGTCTAATACTTAATAGTTCTTTTGTTAAAAACACTTTGTATACTAGCTTGAAGGAAAGTGGTAGGTGTCGACATATGTCTTTAGCAAAAGTTAAGTAAGAAAGCGGTTTTAAAAGGAGAGTTTAAAATAACAACTAGTGTTGTTAAAATGTATTTTCGTAAATGTTTTTCTAAATCTTAAAAGTAAAAATGATGTTTACAATATGTGTTATATGTGCGGAATCAAGTTTATTATGTTTTACGCCTTTCCAATGATTTGCTATGTACAATAAACTGAATCTGGAACAGTGAACGGTTTCCTTAAAGTTCACTAACGGATGCACGGTTTCCTTAAAGATAAGGAAATCATCTGTATGTCTCATATATTTTGGTCAACTTTGAAATTTTTTATAAAATTAACCGTAAGTCTGTAAGAGTCATGTCACCTGCCATTCGAAAATTGAGTCTGCTTTCATATAAAAATACTTCGAAGTCTTAATTGTAAATTTAAGTAGGTCAAATATACAAAATACTACAGAGTGCCCAAAACGTTGAATTTTGTTTTAGAGTAAAACTTGTATTTTGTATTTTCCCTTCGAGTCGGACATTTATAGCCGACATATCTTTAAAAATTGGTGTATTTATCTTTTCAAAATACTGAACTTGGTTAATTGTTGAAATGGAGAGGAAATTAATTCATTTTCAAATAAAATTAAGCTAAGTATACATTGTTGTATCTAATAAACAAAACGACGACAAATATTTTTATGTGTTATGCCAAATGACTATGTGTGTTTCCTTGTGTCTTAATATGGCTATTAAATATTATTAAGTGTTTATTACAATTCGTAGTTGAGTTATCTTGAAACATATGTATTTTACGTTAGTTGTCATTAGTATTCATGATGATTATGCATTAATAAGACTTATGATAGACTTTTTGCACTAAGTTGTATAATATTTTTGGATTGCATATAGAAATAAGATCACTTTGTTTACAAATGTTATATCAACATCCTGTAAACCTTATTAAGCATAATAACTCACTTAGGAATAAGAGCTAAGCAAGTTTGTCAAATCTATTAAAAATATTGTCTTGCACGATTATTGTGTTATTAGTTCAAGTGTTAAAATGTGTCACTACAAAATATCAACAATTTCATTTAATCAAAGTTTCAACAAGGTCTCTAAATCTTGTCATAATATTATCTTGCTTAAACATGGGGTGTCTAGACAAGATAAAAGATCATTTTAATACATTAGTATTTAAGTGAAATAAAATGTATTTTTGATCTTATTGTGTGCTTGCATTGGCCTAACTCACAATCATAACTAATAAATCCTTGAACTAAAATTAAAAGCTTAACTCTCTTGATAAAGAAATAGTTTCCTTTTACAATTTTAATCTTTGCATAAACTTTCACAATCTACATTCACTTGAAATGAAAACATTCACTCTAGTAAAATACTTACTAAAATTGTTTACAAGGATTATAAATGACTATGATAACTTTCTTATACTCTTTAAATATCAAAATTTATGCATATTATGCATAATAACAAGTAGTTTTTCTCTCATATAAAAATAGACGACAATCCTAATGAAACAATTTAACTCATCGTTAAAAATGACCTCACACTTTATACTATTCTTAGGCTTAATGGAACACATTAGGAAAATCTTTATTTGTTTTTTCTAAAGAGTATTTGTGAGGGTCAAGAATAATTTCGGGTATGTGTCAACTCATTATTCAAATTATGGTTGATATTGTTATCCCAAATATAAACCACTTCACAACAATAAGCAATACCAAATAAGCAATAAGCTAGAAAAGAAGTAGAAAAGTAGAGAAACAAAAGATGGAAGATTAGATTAGAGAGAAAAAGAGGAGTGGTGGATGATTACACACACATAAAAATATAAGAAATGGTAACCAACACCCTCTCCATGTGTGGAGAGGGTCCTATTTATACCCTAAGCCTTCATAATGGCGTATGGGATTTCTAACTTAGGCCGGGCATGGCTTATCTTAGGCTTTGAGCCCGAAACAAAACATAGCACAAATATTAGAATGTACAATCGCCAAGCCCTTTAATCGACAATCCCTAATTACTCAACAAGACTAACTTACGACTGATCAAACCGATAACGAATACCTTTGGTTTCGATATGCTTATAATAAATTTATAAGGCTTAGAGAACTCTCCCGAATGACTTGAGGTCTTCCTTTGATCTCTCCCAACCATTGACATCTGTGGAAATATATCTTGTTTATGACTTTATCTCTATCCCCAATGTTGAAAAATATGTAACCGTTTGACTATTTGCCTTCTTTATCTTGTCCTTTTGTCTTTACTTGTTTAAATGGCATCTGTTCATCAATGCTTAAGACGACCGATTAACCTTTCTTACGTTCCCGTTACTGGTATCATGGAAAAAATCTGAATCCATTCATACATTTTAGTTAAAAAAAATTAAAAAAAAAATAAAAAAAAAAAAAAAAAAAAAATAAATTAAAAAAAAATTAAAATAAAAAAAAAAAAATCTTTTAAACTTTGAGTTCATTGAGATCTTTTTCTCTTGCAAAATCATCTCCTTGACTATTCGAAACAAATCCTATTGAATTTGAAACTTTCTTGACCAACTTGCGTGCTTTTGAACCGAACAATATCTCAATAAACTTGTGCATCTTGTTTACTTATATGAACAATAAGAGCAAACAATCCTTTCCCCAAGAAATACATTCTTGATTTAACTTTGGATAGATCTTTTGAAGTAAGTTTAAAGGAAGCGATCAATCAAAACTTGATGCTTTTGAATGAATTGACTTTTAAAAGAATCTTTTGAGTATAAATATGTAGTAATGAAAAAATCCTGACTTCGCCAGGAATGGGGAACTGCAACCACCGACTTATTTTACATGCATTGTTGAATGTTAGTAATAAACAACAAATATGTAAATGAAATGTCTTTATTCATCTTAACGCGATTTTAGTTGCGATAAACCCACCGGTACCTGTTTTAAATATTGAAAAGAAAAATACTAAAAACTTATAACGTCAGGAAAGATTCAAATAAGAATCTTCATTGACAGGGTTTCCTCCAGAGCTTAAATCGTAGGAATCCTTCTAAAACACAACGGATGTTATTAGATGACACCATGCAGTTCTTGTTTACTATCTTTCTTGATTAAGGAATCAATCAATTCAATTTACTGGACCAAATGTGATAATCGCAGTTACAAAACAAGCTTGTTCATATAGAATCTTCTGCAAGTCACCTACCAAGAGCTTGTTTGATGTTGGCTCAAGCAGGAATAATTCCATCATTCACTGTGAATACATAAGTATCAACATCGGATGTTCTTATAAAGCAAGATCCAAGGATAAATCTAGTAACTCTATGGTTTACAGCTTGTTAGACTTTTATGGAGTATAGCCTACAAGTAGGTATATTTAGACATTGATATGTCCTAATAAGAATTTTATAAATATTGAAAATCTCTTTCGGCTCTAGAAACTCGATTTGTGCAAAACATTTTAGGTATTAAGTAAATCGAAAGGCTGGAAGCACATTGCCCACCTATTCAAACTATCAGAATAAATCCATATTGAGATGTAAATAGATAACTTTGTGAAATCTTCATGACAACATAATGAACAAATTTCTCTTTTAAAAAAAGAGAAACTTGAAATGGCTAGGGAAGGTTTGCATGTGCATCACTGGTCCATGATGGCTATTCTTTCAAAAACTAACAATCATACTTTTTGTTATTTTATTTAAGAATTATGTATAAACCCAATTCTGCCTAAAGTTATGTGGAAAAGGGCTGCTTTGGCTTTTCACCCTTTAACACATTACATTTTTTTACATTTCTGTCCAAACCCCTCAATGCTTGAACCAAGACGTCATTAATCACACACCTTGTAATGATTGTTTCCAGTGTTTAGCTCAAAGCCTTAGTCAGGAGCATTCTTCTCTTAATCTCAATCATCTCTAATCACTACCTTAAGAGGGACTTTCTAAGTCTAATCTATGGAATGTCCTTGTGTAAAAGAAATCCCTCGTTTCTGGTTGGAATCCATAAGACTTAAATACTAACCTTAACCACCTTAATGACTTCATCCACGTCATGAAATTAATTTGTTTGTAATGTGGTCATAATACGATCGAGGACCATAAAATCCATTGATACAGACCTTTTAAATACCACCCTATCACATTTGCACCGATAGTACGAAATTGTTTTTGCAATATTCATCGAAGAGAAATATGGAGTGAACGTGACACATGTGCTCCGAGATTCGAAATTGTTTTGCACATGAAGGAAAAAGTTGAACTTAAAGTCTTAAAGATCACATTCTTCTATATCATATTTTAATCATATTTTTCCCCTTATTTTAAATAATAAAACATTTAGTATTTCAAATACAAATTGATTAAAATTTATGACATGAAAAAATTCCATGGGGAGAAAAATTATACTATGATATTGCATGAATTCATTTTTCTAATAGCTCCCCTTTAATACAATATGTGGGATACCACTAATTTTTAAAACTTGACATTACAAGGAAAAAGTGATATGACACCACAAATATATTAAAGACGGAGTGAGATGCCTTAATGAACAATGTATATTATTAATTCACATTATAATTTCCACATTTTAATATCCTAAAATGTTTTTGGATACATAAAATTTACATGTATGAGATGTATCCAACACATTAAAAGGCTTTGTTTTAAAAGTTCCCCCTCAAAAATTAATCTACATAAATATGACATTTTGAGAAAAATTGATACCACAATTGTTCAACTTATTTGAGGAATGGAGTGTTGAACACGCAATTTTAACAAATACCACTTATTATGGAAATATACCACAAATTATATTGTAGACAATTTGACATTGAAAGTTCTTTTTGAAAATTATATTCAACGGTTTTAAAAACTATGATAGAAGACTTCTCTTCTATTTAAAGAGTAAGCACACTGAAATGTACACTCCCCTATTACATTCGGGTCCGAGTTATGCACTGATATGTACATAAGTCATTGAGAAAAATTAGAAATGACATGTTTTAAAACGTTTGAACTCTTGCTCGAACTTCATTTACACACCCATGTCAATGTTAATCAACATCTAGGTACGTAAATGTTATCGATTCTAAGGGACATGTCGAGAAGATTCTTTTTGGTATTTTTGAAATTTTTTGATTTTATATTTTGTTTTTTAGATTTTATATTTTTGTATTTTCTTTTTGTTGGTTTTATATTTTTGTATTTTGTTTTTCAAAAATATTTATAAATCAAAATAAAGAGAGAAACCAAAAATATTTACAACTCAAAGTTTCCATCAGTAGAGACAGATGTTGCTAGAGTTGAAGTAGATAAATTTGAATCAGGTTGTTGTTGACGTTTATCGGATGCATCAGCAGTATTAACAACGGAAGACTTTGAAACAACTTGATTTTCTCCATTGAAATGTTCGTCGAACATAGGACCGAATAGAATTTCCAACTCTATCATATTTTCTGTAGGAGCTTCTGTTGACATTCTGTAGCGAGGCTTAAACCGAGTTGTTCAAACATCATCTGACATTGAGGATCGAGGCTTGAACTGCTGTGTTTAAACGTCATTTTGCTGACCAGTTTTGAATCCACTTTAACACTAGTTTCTCAGATATCAGCTTTTTTAGCAACCACACTCTGAGATTATTTGGCTTGACATTGTTAGATGTACCTGCACTTAAATCAAAACATTGTTCCTTCTGAACATTGATTGATGTACTTGCACTTAGATCCAGAGTTTGTTTGCTTTCATGAATATTAGGGATATCTACATTTGGACCATGTGTAGGTTCACTGTCATCCTTGCTTGTACAAGAAGCGAATAACTTTCCTGTAGGAAACCACCTAAGACCAACAGATTTGAAAATTCTACCCGTGGGTTTCCACCTAAGATCAGATCTAGGAGATATTTTCTCATACATAACAGAAGTCTTATTGGGAGAAAACCTATGTCCTGTAAAGATCTGCCTACTAGGTTTCTGAGTATGACTCTTTAGTTCTACAGGTTTGTTACTGTTTCTAGTCTTATGGGATTGAATCTTAGCACGTGAATTCATTTCCTTCAGGAATTTCGTTATACAAGCATCATGATTTGCATTAAAGACACACTTATGACAAGTCGAGCAAATAAAGTGTTTGGAATCTAAAAAAGAACTAGAATTCTTAGAGTGATCTGCTTTAGGCACAGTCGTTATCGTTACACAACTACTCTTAGATATAGGCAAACTCCTAGATGTTTGATTGTTGCTCCTAGGTTTTGGTTTGCTACCTTTAGTAGTGTTTTGTGGACCAACAATATGCATCACACTAGATTTTGAATTCCTATTTCTTTCTTTTGTCTTTTTCCTAGCTTCTTCTAGATAGTAATTGTGAACCATGTCATTTAAACTAAATCTTGGCATGTTCTTAGAACTATTCCTAGATGAGCTAGATGCAATCATATGATCAGGTTTTGCAAAAATGGATTCTCTTCTCTTAGGCAAATATTGTTGAGTTACTGGTCTTGACAAATTGTTATTCACATCAACTTGGGAGGTAAACTGTTGTTTTGACATTTGAGGCCTTTCAGATTTAAACGCATTCGTTTGTCTAACAACTTATTGGTTTCTTAGTGACTGTAAAACCGGTTTCCCCAAGACTGATGTTTTTGCAAACTTAGTATCTACACTATTTCCTTTTAAATAATTCATTTTTTAAAACCGCAATTGCAAACCTCTTTTTTTGAATCTGAGCTTTTAAATCAGCATTATTAGCAAGCAAAGAAGTTGTCTGTTCTATAGTCTTAGATCTCGTTATTTTAATAGAATCATACAAGTCTTTGTAATGCATTTTCACAGTTTCATTTTCCTTATTTAAATGCTCATTCTCTGGAAGTAATTTAGCCACACTATGTTTTAATTCGATGTTTATTGTTTCAAAAGCTTCAATTTCCTTTTTCATTTTGGCTTAATTACTTGTTTCATTCAAAATTTGACCATGTTGCCCTGATTTTAAAGCTTAATTTTGATATTTAAATTCAAGACCAATACAATGTGCTTCCATTCTTGAAAAATCTTTTTGAAATTGGGCAACGGTCTTTTTGAGACACATATTTTTAGACTCGAGAAATTGATTTGAAAATTCAGTTGTCTTGTTATCAAATGATGAATCAAGCATATGACTTTTAACTTGACATTGCTCAGTATAATGGTCAACCCTACCTTCAGTAATGATTTCAGGTTGCTCAGTATGATGTTGTCCTGTAGCAAAGATATTACATTCAGCAGTCAATTGTACCTCAACCATTGGCTCTTCGTCATATATGGGTCTGATATCTGTATCATCAGCATCTGTATCATTCCCTGACCTGCTGTTGTCGTCTATCACTTCTGGTTATGTTCCACTACTTTCTGTGATAACCAAATTAGCATCTACTGCTCTACCCGTATCAATCTTACTCTCTTGCGTCTGCATCTGTTTTTTATTCAACCTTCTATCATATTGTCTTTAATGATGTGTTCTTTCATCAACAGACTTCTTAACATTACCTATGAATTGAAGTAATGTGTCTCTGAATTGTTTAACTTCAATTCCAGTGTATTCAGCAAAATACTTGTTTGTTATTTGACTATCATAATCCAAAGTAAACTCAGAATCGATGAATTGCTAAAACTGGTTGTTTACCACCCAAAAAGCTGCCATGGATCCATCTTCTTGAAGTTCATCTTTGTCAAGTTGCTTTTGTAGTTGATCTACGTTGAGGAGCATTGTGCGTGTGAAAGTATCATCATCTTGACCAAAGAGTGACATGAATGCCCGTTTGAATCCATGTTCGATACGAGTGCCTTTTAAGTCTTCTTTAGAAATAACTTGAAGGTGTGAATGAAGTGATCAAAAATATGCCATGCATCTTTCTTTTGCTTTTGACATCTTGTATTTGATTGCATGTACATCTTTTGTTTCCATTGTATCGAATTTGTTGTGAAATGAATTACGGATCTTAAGTAGATAAAGTGATTTGTTGTGGTTTGTTTATCGAAAAAAAATCGTTATTGATGTTAAGGTACTTGAGATTAATTAAAGATTATTAGAAAACTTGAAATAAGGACTAACGGTTAAATTTTTTATTATCTAAGACTAAAAGTAAAAAAAAATTGAAAACTTAAAGGTAAATAAAAGTTTTTAAAGTAAAGGTTAAAAGTAAAAATATGTGTTAACTAAAGGCTAAAAATAAAAATGTTTGATAGATAACGGTTAAAAGAGTAAATTTAAAACAATGTGAATCTTGTATATTTCTGAATACGCTCTTTGAATTCTGAATTGAAAGCATTTACAAACGTATTAAGAGTTTTGTGAAAGTAATGTTTGCAATTCAGTTCTGAGAAAGATAAAAATAGATCTCAGTAGTAAGATGTTGTTCTAGTAAATCCAAGTCTTGAGCGAATGTTCTTTTGAAGATAGGCATGGTACCCAAATCTTGTAAAGTATCTGTGAGAAACTTGAATTGTGACTGAATTGCTCTAAGACTTTTCATGCATCTACTTCTTGAAAGGTGTGTCTTCTCTTGAACTTTAGAAGTTGAACACGAAGAAACTGTGTCATTGTGAAGAACACTTAATGTTTGAGTTGGCAAATTGGTATTGGTATTTGACATTTTGATGAAGTTATGAATGGATATCGGATCTTAAGTAGGTGAAGTGATTGAGTTGTTTGAGTGAAGTCAATTAACATTCACGGGATTTTACAAATCTATGATTTAAACCGAGAAAAGAATCGACTTTTATGGGATTTTACTAAATCAAGAAGAAACCGTGAATGAATAATTGTTGGGAACTCGTTGTTGACGTTAAAGAACTTGAGCTTAATTAACGATTGATGCTAAAAAGGACTAACGGTGAGATTTGGTTCACAAAGGACTAACGGTGTAAAGTTGTTTCAACAAAGAGGGTTAATTAAACAAGCCAAGGACGAAGTTTGAAATGGTACTTGAGTTCAGGGACTGCATGTGCCAACTTTAAATAAAGTTTGATATTTAACAAAAATTTCCCTCCAAACAGTCGTCTCTTTCGATTTGAATTAAGACAATGACAACGAAAGTATTTCTTTGATCGCGGACTCGTACGGTTATCGTTGGTGAAAAGTAAATACACTACGATGATCTACGAATGATCGCGATCGTAATGGTTATAGTTAGAAAATCTGTTATTAACCGCCACTCGAAACCGAAAAACCTGAAATGACTTAAAATGTGTTTAATTTGCCTTAACTAGTTTTGTTTAGTTCCCCTTAGTCATTTATGATTAATTCGCCTTTCTTACAATTGATTAACTCGACTCCTTATTGTTGATTAAATTGCCTCTACTTTTGGATTAATTCGCCTTCACTTTTGGATTAATTTGCCTCTTACAGAAGAGTGGACTAATTCGCCTTCTAAAGAGTAGACAAATTTACCTTCTGAAGAGTGAACTAATTCGCCTTCTGAAGAGTGGATTAATTTGCCTTCAAAGAGTGGACTAATTCGCCTTCAAAGAGTGGACTAATTCGCCTTCAAAGCTTCGAGACTAAACTTCTTTAAAACACAACAAGACACACTTTTGGATGATTTTACTCGATTTTGCTTGTACTTATTACTTATCTAAGCCTAGTAGAACCTTAAAAACATAAACTTTAGCAAATTTGACACAAAAAATTTAAAATCAAGATTTTGAGAAGAAAACCATTTTCGAGCCAAAAAGACTTAAAAGATTAAGTTTTTGATATGTTTTCTAGATTTTACTTGTACTTCTAACTAAAACTATGATAGACTAAGAAGAAAAATACAAACTTTATGATATTTGAACACATAAAAGATGAAGATCTTTTACGAGTTCGAACAAAAAAACGCATAAAAAATCACAACAAATCACCAAAAACCCCTTGGCTCTTGATACCAAAATTTATGATTACACACACATACAAATGTAAGAAATGGTAACCAATACCCTCTCCATGTGTGGAGAGGGTCCTATTTATACCCTACGCCTTCATAATGGCGTATGGGCTTTCTAACTTGGGCTGAGCTTGGCTTATCTTGGACTTCGAGCCCGAAACATAGAAAATATTAGATTAAAATCCAAGTCCATTAATCCCGACTAGCTTATTACTTAACAAGACTAATTACGATTAATAAGACCGATAACACTCTTGTTCGACTTATATAAAATTAAGGCTAACATATATCATTTTTGAATCTAATAGACAAGTATTCAAGTTTGGGCATGAATTTGGGTTTATTATTTGTTTAGCTTTGAGATTATATTAAAATACGACAAAAGATGTTATCTTGAACCTACATAATCAATCTCACTAGTTTGATATGAAAATAATGACATCCTTTCAAATACGAAAAGAATATGCAACGGATCATAACTTGCACTCGTGTAAATGATGTCATATTGAGTCTACTTGTCCAATGGTTGTGTTCCAGATATTAGAGCATATAACACACAATGAAGTAGGATTGGCGTTTGTATTTTTTGTCAGAAATATTCAAGCGATTTAGATTGCAATGCAATGGTAAATGTATCATTTCTGAAGAACCAAACACAAGCAAACTTACAACATATGAAAACTTTGCTTATATGCGTGACTCAAAGTTCAAGTTCACATTCTGCTAAATTCTAAAATAAGCACAATACTCTTTTTCATTCACCTAGGACAATAGGATGTTTGGGGGAACATTATGACTAAATGAATCGTGCATATTCTCTTTAAAGATTGATAAAGGATAATATACATCCTATGCATTTTTTGTATATCATGAATGGTTTTGTTACAAGAGAAAATGTTAGAAACAAAGAAGTCTTGGTCACTCGTAGTTGTTTAGTATTTACTAGCTTGTTAGTTAATAATGTTTAATGTAATCGGGCCGACAAAGAAAAAGCCCGAAAAGCCCATCCAAAGGCCCATATGGCCGGTCACCTTTGAGGGTTATAAATATCCTTCACATGTCAAGGTTTAGGGTATGTGATGATCTCTGTAAACACAAAACTCATATCTCTTATAAGTTTAATCATCCTTTATTATTTTTCTTTCTAGTTTTTCTCTTGATCTTTAAACCACAATCTTTCTTGTGAGATGAATAATTATTGGAACCATCAATTGGTATCAACAGCCTAAGTGGTAGGTGTTTTGATCTTGTGTGTTTTAAAAAAAATATTGTTCACAGGTACTATTCACGGTACTGTTCATCGGGTACTATTCATCGCAAAAAAAATTGACTTATTTTTTTTACAGACTTTCAGCTGTTTTTTTTTAAATTTTGGGTTTTAAAAAAAAAAACTTTCGGTTGGTTTTTTTTAAAAAACAATGGATTCGGCATATTTTTTTAATAAAGGAGGAGATCTATATTTTTTGAAAGTAAATACTCGTTTCCTAAAATCAAGAGATTTGATTTTATCCTAGTGGCGGTTAATTGTGGGAAGTAAATATTTGGTTCCTAAATTTAAGGGATAATCTTCTATTTTTGGAAATTATATCCTTGTTCCTTTTTCCTTCTACGTATCTCAACATTAATTCATTATTGTTTTACGGTTTCTTCTTGATTTTGTAAAATCCCGCAAAAGATACGATTCTTTTCTCGGTTTTAATCAAGGATTTGTAAAACCCAGTGAACATTAATCGATATCAATCAAACACAAACAACCACTCAAGATCCGTGCATATCTCTTATAAGATGGCAACAACTGATAAAGAATCAAGTGCAGCTGGTACGGATAACCGTCCTCGTACAAGATGGCAACAACATTTAGAGGTACAAGCTTATGATAATCACTTCTTTGATAATATGCATCTTCAGGTATCACAAGAGATACACGGGGGAGATAAACTAGACTCCGATGTTGATTCGGTTATCGATGATCATGATAACACCATTCCATATCATCAATACCAACTAAACAATGAAGTTGAAAGTGTTCCAACTGATGTATCTTCTGTCATACCTGGTGGAATATCTGTGATTACTATTCTAGATTATTTGAGGTCACAACTTGCAGGCCACATTAAGATCAATGAGGAATAAAGCTTTGCTAATGATTCCTTAAAAGCTAAGCTTGAGAGATACAAAATACAAGTTCAAAATCTAACACTTTTCTTTGCTTTTTTCTGCAAAATGTTAGTCCAAAAACCAAGAAAATACAAGCCATAGCAATTTTCTCAATTATCACAATATTAATTATACCAGCAGTATTAAGTATAGCTAGCAGTTCTAATTATACTTAGCAATAAAAAGATACAAGATTTTAGAGATTTAACATTCCAATACTAGCAATCAAATATTGAAATCTATTTACATCAAAAGTTTTTGTAAGCAAATCTGCAATATTCTTGTCAGTATGGATTTTAACCATTTGAATAAAAAAATTTTCATTGCAATCTCTAATAAAGTGATGTCTAATCTCTATATGCTTT
>BQNB010066396.1:9298-34578 GCA_026074375.1 Tanacetum coccineum
AAATGGCTAACGGAAACTTAGTAAGCACAAACACCGTTATTCAGGGTGCAATCCTGACCTTGTTAAACCAACCTTTCAAAATTGATCTTATGCCGATTAAACTCGGTAGTTTTGACGTCGTCATTGGTATGGATTGGTTATCCAAGTATCATGCTAGGAACATCTGTGACGAGAAAGTCGTCCACATTCCCATCGATGGTGAAACATTAATCATTCGAGGTAACCAAAGTAAAAACTGACTAAATCTCATATCCTGTATAAAAACCGAAAGGTATATATCCAGGGGATGTTAAGTTTGTGTAGCCCAAATAATGGAAAAGAAGTCGGACGAGAAATGAATAGAAGACATACTAGTAGTCAGAGAATTCCCATAATTTTTTCCTAAAGATCTACTTGGCCTTCCTCCCATTCGTCAAGTAGAATTTCAAATTGATTTAGTTCTAGGAGCGACACTTATAGCCCGAGCACCTTATAGATTAGCTCCTTTAGAAAAGCAGGAACTATCTAACCAACTTCAAGAGTTGGCAGACCGAGGTTTTATTCGACCAAGTACTTCACCTTGAGGAGCTCCTGTCTTATTTGTTAAAAAGAAAGACGGATTTTTCAGAATGTGTATCGATTACCGGGAGTTGAATAAACATACCGTAAATAATCGTTAGCCATTACCCAGGATCGATGACTTATTTGACCAACTTCAAGGTGCGAGTGTTTACTCAAAGATCGACTTGAGATCAGGTTATCATCAATTGAGAGTTAGGGATGAAGATATTTCCAAGACTATTTTCAGAACAAGATACGGACATTATGAATTTCAAGTGATGCCATTTGGTTTAACTAATGCACCTACTGTATTCATGGACCTTATGAATCGTGTGTGTAAACCATACTTTGATAAATTTGTGATAGTGTTCATCGATGTTATTCTTATCTACTCTCGTAACAAACAAGAGCATACAAATCATCTGAGAATAATCCTAGAATTACTCAAGAAAGAGAAGTTGTATGCCAAGTTCTCCAAGTGTGATTTCTGGATTCATATCGTGCAATTTCTTGGACACTTAATTGATAGTCAAGGACTTCATGTTGACCCCGCCAAGATTGAAGCAGTTAAGAATTGGGCATCTCCTACTACACCCACAGAAATACGTCAATTCTTAGGACTTGCCGGTTATTATCGGAGATTTATCAAAGATTTCTCGAAGATTGCAAAGTCTTTGACTGAATTAACCCAGAAAAACAAGAAGTATATCTGGGGCGAAGATCAAGAGTCGGCTTTCCAATTACTAAAACAGAAGCTTTGTGAAGCTCCAATCTTAGCATTACCAGAAGGAAACGATGATTTTGTTGTTTACTGTGATGCATCCCATCAAGGTCTGGGAGCAGTGTTAATGCAAAGAGAGAAAGTTATTGCATATGCATCCCGACAACTCAAACCTCATGAAGAAAACTATACCACTCATGATCTCAAATTAGGAGCAGTTATGTTTGTTCTTAAAATTTAGAGACACTACCTATACAGTACAAAGTGTATTGTGTTCACTGATCATAAAAGTGTTTAGCATATCCTTGATCAAAAAGAGTTGAACATGAGACAACACCGTTAGTTAGAATTACTTGCAGATTACGATTGTAAAATTCGCTACCATCTTAAAAAGGCAAATGTTGTAGCAGATGCCTTAAGACGGAAGGAATGAATCAAACCACTCCGAGTTAGATCATTAGTTATGACCATTCATCTAACCTTACCCTCACAATTTCTTAAAGTTCAAACCGAAGCACTCAAAGAAGAAAACATCAAGGCTGAAAACTTACGAGGAATGGATAAAGCATTTGAAATATGTCCTGATGGAACTCGTTATATTAAGAACCAAAGTTGGTTACCACTCTTTGGTAATCTGAGAGACTTGATCATGCATGAGTCCCATAAATCAAAATATTCCATTCACCCGGGTTCTGACAAGATGTATCAGGATCTTAAGAAACTCTATTGGTGGCCTAACATGAAGGCAATCATTGCTGAATATGTTGGCAAATGTTTAACATGTTCTAGAGTTAAGGCAGAATGTTAAAAGCCATCCTGCTTAATGGTACAACCGGAGATTCCTATGTGGAAATAGGAGAGAATCACAATGGATTTCATCACAAAACTGCCTAAAACATCAAACGGACATGACACAATCTGGGTCATTATCAATCGCCTTACCAAATCCGCACACTTCATCCCTACCCGAGAGACAGATAGTATGGAAACCCTTACAAGGTTATACATCAAAGAAATAGTCTCCTAGCATGGTGTGCCAATATCTATCATTTTGGATCATGACAATCATTTCACATCCAGATTCTGGCAATTATTACAAAGTACTTTGAATACTCAATTAGACATGAGTATGGCATATCATCTCGAAACCGATGGACAAAGTGAAAGGACCATTCAAACACTCGAAGACATGCTTTGAGCCTGTGTTATAGATTTTAGAAAAGGATGGGAAAGACACTTACCATTAGTAGAATTCTCATACCATAACAGTTACCATGCTGGTATCAAGGCAGCACCATTTGAGGCACTTTATGGTTGAAAGTGAAGATCACCTATTTCCTGGGCCGAAGTTGGAGATGTTCAACTTACAGGACCAGAAATAATCTATGAAACCACTGAAGATAGTGCAAATTCGACAATGCTTGTAAGCTGCAAGAGACCGGCAGAAAAGTTATGCCAATATAAGACGAAAGCCTTTAGAATTTCAAATTAGAGATCGTGTTATGTTGAAAGTATCACCTCGTAAAGGTGTCATCCGATTCGGAAAACGAGGAAAGCTTAACCCCGGGTACATTGGACCATTCAAAATCCTTGAACGAATTAGCCTAGTGGCATACAAACTAGAGCTTCCTGAAGAGCTTAGTAATGTCTACAGTAATTTCCACATTTCTAATCTAAAGAAATGCTTATTTGACAAATCCCTTGTCATTCCAATGAAAGAGTTTCGACTTGATGACAAACTCAACTTTGTAGAAGAACCAGTAGAGATTATGGATCGAGAAGTCAAGCAACTGAAACAAAGTCATATTCCTATAATCAAAGTAAGATAGAACTCTAAAAGAGGACCATAATTTACATGGGAACGCGAAGATCAAATTCATGCCAAATATCCACATCTGTTTTCAAACACCACTCTGGCATCCAACTAAATCTCGGGACGAGATTTATTTTAATGGAGGGAGACTATAACAACCCACAATTTTCATCAACGTAAACATCCATCTATTAAATTTGATACACTGTAATATCCATCTATTATATATATACCACCTTTTTAAAGAGAAATTTTTGTTTATCTCATTTTGCAACGTAACTTGCATCTCTAAAGTAAACGAGCTCACGCACCCTCTACCAATGCCATCTCTATCTATGTTTATATCATGTAAACATCCTAATATGTCAAGTCTATATCTTAATATCATTTTTTACCAAGTACATTATCCATTTAACGTACTTTTTAAAACGTTATATTAAAACAAGAATTGAACGTTAACGTTTATATCAAAACCCTAATTATATGAAATGTACACATATAAAATAAATGTACAAGCCTTTAAAGCATGTGTACAAGTATCATAGCATAACATTTGAATATCTTTTCCCTCCTAAATCAAGTTACAACTTTCTAAAGCTCAATGTACAAGTCAATAATGCAAGAAAGTCAAATTAGGTCATTTTACCTCCTAAATCACTTTGGTTTCTTACCACCACTTTAGTACAAGGTACAAGCACTTAATGCATGACTTTTAAACCTTAAACCTAAACCCTAATTCATCCTAAACCCTAATCTAAAACCCTAAACCCTAAAAACAAAACCCTAAACCCTAATTTCACTTTCAACTAAAAACTAAACCCTAAACCTAAAACTAAGCCCTAAACCTTAATCCTAAGCCCTAATCTCAATCCTAACACTAATCCTAAACCTTAATCTATCCTAAACCCTAATCTATCCCTAATCCTAACCCTAATCTACATTTTAAAACCCTAAACCCTAACCCGAAAATAAACCAAACCCGCCACCTATTTTCTTTCATTTTTACCCATTTTAAACCCAAGTTACTAACCAAGCACCTCCATGACCTCACCCTTATGTCACCAACCAGCTTACCAGAACCTCTATCTCCTCCCTTGGCCACCAAGTTGACCAAGTTACCACCTTGTCACCCCTTCCTAGTCGTGGCCTCTAAACACCCATTCCACATCTTCATAGCTAGTTCTAGCCTTCCTTACTCATCCTACTAGCATCTCTTACTTACCTCAACTAGCTAGGACACTTATCAAACCCTTAGATGATAAGAAAACTTGGGCACCAAGGGTTTTTGACCTTATATATACGCATACATACACAACACTTTCATTCACATCTCAAACTCAACTCACATACTCAAATGGAGTGCTAGCCATTCCCTAGCAGCAATAGAAGATTAATAGAAGTCCCTAAGCTTAGAATAGAAGCCAAGAAGCAAGAAAAACAAAGTCTTGAAGCCATTTCTAGGCGTATGAGTCATAAAAACCCATTTCAACCCATTTTAGCTAAAGTAAGCCTAAGATCTTGTTCCATAAACTTATAATCTATATTAGAATGTTCATAATACTCTTAATATCATATATAAACTCTTTTTTGAAGCTTTGAATCCTCAAACCCATGCGTTTTTTGTTAAAACCCTAAAAACGGCCCATTTTGATTTTCTAGCTAACGAATCCTTTTTCTAAACTTTTGTTATATTAGAACATCTTATTTTAGCTTATTCTAATAAGCTATAACCTGAAAATATCATTTGGAATCCTAAAATAAGCTTGCATGGCTTTTTGGACTTGTTTTGCAAATATTTCCATGCATAGGGGTATATATCGTAACTTTCTGAAATTTATAACTAAAGGGGCTGAAAATGTCATTATTCTAAAGTTATAACTATAAGGACCTATTTTGCCAAGTTTCAAAGTTAAAGGTTTAAATTATATATACTTTATATATAAAGGACTAAAGTTGTAAAAGTTTATAAACCAAGGGTATATATTGCCAATTTTGCAAACTTAAAAATATAAAATATAATATTTTTATATAAATTATAAAAATATATATTAATATTATAAAACTCGATTTTATTAAAACCCGACACATTTATCGTTATTAATCATAAATCGACGCATTATTTCGTTATATATTTAACATAAATTTTGAGTATGTTTGCTGGATTTACGATTAAAGTGTCCTGGCTGTCAAACTGTTTATAAATGACCTGCGTATTATGATGGCTTCCAAACAGTGATACGATATTTTCCATAATAAATCCAAAATCAAAATATATTTCATATGACATAAAAACATATCCAATTCTAACTAGGACTTGACATTTTACCCAGTTGTGTGACGAAAGGCGATACTTTCATTTCATATTACTTTTGCCATCAATCAGATTTCCCTGTACTGTTAAGGTGAGTTCATAGCCTCGCATTCAATCTTTTAAATATTTCATAAACCCGCGAGGGGGATACATGCTATAAACCATGAATGCAAGTTTTTTTTGTATGCTATCCTGATACATTATTGCCTAAGTCCCTACTTTTGCCATTAAGTCCCCACTATCATGAACCGTTAATTACTCGTCGGGGTAAGCGCGAATGCTGTGAATAGATCTATTTGGGACTGGACTCCCCGTTGGTGTACCTATACTGTCGGTAACCAATAGCACACATTTGAATAACTTTACGGGTGTTTTGGCAAAGACACCCGTTGGGGCAATTATTTGTGGTTATTGATTAACCTAAGGCTTCGGTGTCATGAGCTTAGGGCAATAATACTATTTTTCATGATAATTGTATGTGTTGCAATTATTACAAACTATGGGTGTATAACAACGTAACCCACTATTGAGCTTGTATTCAAAACTGTTTACTATAAACCTATGAATTTCACTCAACCTTTGTGTTGACTTTTTAGCATGTTTATCTCAGGTAACTGAACATCTTATGGCACGGAGTGGCACGGACTTGAAGATGGCTAAACTGTTATCATTCAAACTTTATGTTTTCATGTAGATTTTGGGACCTCTGTTTGTAAAAACTCTGATGAAATAATGAATGATAACTTATCTTTTAAAAACGTCTCTTTCGAGTCGTTTTCTATGATTATGATTGTTGTACTATGAAATAATACCCCAGATTAGCTTCCGCTGCTATATGTCAAAAATAGGGGTGTTATATGCATCCTCAAGAAATGTACTCTACATGAGTCATACAGCTTCCAATCTAACACTTTGTAATCTTGTTAATTCCCCCATACTTTTTCTTCTACATGTGGTTCAAATATTGTTTTCAAATCACCCCATAACAATAAATCCAAGTCTTCCACTGGTCTTTTTGACTCATATTGAGCTTTTACCAACTTGTACAAATCTTCTAAATCTTTCCTATTAAAACTTTTAAGCATTTGACTAAAGATCCTGTACATTTGAGACTTTCCATCAGCTCTCATTATTTGATAATAGATTTTTCTTCCTTCTTTATAAATCTTTGAGCCAACAATACTTGGAGACTTAATAGCTAACAGTATAGCATCAATTGTTACCTCTTCTTCATCTGGAATGATTTCTAAACACTGTTTAAGCTCTTCTGTTTCTTTGGCATCATTCAAATTTTGCTTCTTTGTATTCTCTTGTATCAGCTCTGTTCCTTCTCTTTTTTCTTTGCCTTCCACCAACTCTGTTCTAAAGTCTTCAAATATATTTACCCTTTTGAATGCTCTGTTAAACATCTCTTAAATAGAATCAAACTCTTGCAACTTCAAATCATTGAGCTTGTATCATTCCATGTTCTTTAGGTAAGTATACATCATCTTTCTCTAGGCTTTTGTTGGTGGTTTGTTTCTTTTCTCTTATGCTCTCTTAGCTGCAAAATGCTTTCTTCTTTTCTCTAAGAGTTGTTGAACTAATGTAGTCTTTTCTTTAACAGACAACTCTTCTTGTTCTTGTGCTTGCAATCTTTTAGCCAATTGATGATTAGCGTTAATCTTTGCCTGTATATCATCTCATGTTTCAATCAAGCCAATATTGGCTTCTTTTTCTTTTTCAGCTTTATCTCTTGCAAATCTATCTTCTTCATCAAATTCAGCTTGTAACTTTAAAGCAGTTTCTTCATCATGCTTGATTTGATCTTTCTTCTTCATAGGCTCTACAGGTTCTATCAATATCCCTTTAGCTTTGTCTTGTGATTGGTGTGAAAATAGTTGTAAAGATTTTGTTGTTGTAGATTCACCTGGCTCTGGTATAACAACCCCTTTCACCTTTGGTTTTGTACTCTTCATTTGTCTAAGTGCTTGAGCTAAAGTAATTTCACCATCATCATCAGTAGTTGTTGTAGCAGCACTAACAATTGTTGTAGCACCAACAATACTAACTACATTACCAGCAGCACTAACTTAAACTGCTTCTTCAACAACATTAACTTCATCATTTTCCTTATTAGCAGCAACTTCTTGTTCTGCATTGAACACCTCCTCACCATCAAAAACATTCACATCAAACATCTCTTCATCCACATTTTGAACACTAACCAGGGTAATTTCTTCATCTGCATCAATAGCATCAATCCTCCCTTGTTTGGATGCATCCTCACCCAAACTTTCTTCATTACTAGAGGATTCTACCCAAGCAGTTAAACCAACTTTGTATAATCTCTTCAGCTTATGAGTTCTTGACCTATCTTTCATTTCAAGCTTTTTTACCCTTTTTTTCGAACTAGCAATCCCATTATGTTGAGTGGTCTTTGTCTTCTCCAAATCAAGAAACCTGTGTTGTAAAGTGGTATATAGTGCCATCAATTCATCAAGTTTAAGTATATCCTCATCACTTCAAAGTGTGTTACCTCTTGCGAGCAGTGAATCATTAGAATGGTTAGATACATTCTCAAACCTAGTTTGAGCAATAGTATCCCCCATGGTTTCTTGGCACCTGGGACCACCACCTGAAGTAGTTCTTAGGGAACTAGATTCATTAGGTGTTGCCTTGGATTGGGTCTTATTGATGTTACCACTGTCCTGCTCTATTTCTAAGCTAGAAGCAGTAGTGGCAGCCCTCACCAAACTGTCACCCAACTCCTTAGGGATAGCCTTATCTGCAACATTTTAACTAGGATCACTAGGCTGAGGTACCTGAGTGTCCTTTCTTTTAAGCTTCCTAGGTTTTTGTGTCTTTTGAGGTTGAGTTGATGATTGAATAATGGTGGGTGTGTGATGGGGATCAGTTGGAATTGCTGAACCTTCACCCAATTCTGATTAGTTTTGTACCACCATTGTTTGAAATAAAGGTGTTACTCTACCAGAAAAACCTTTGCCTACCCTTCTCATATTTCCAAATATCTTTTTAGTTTGAGAGGGTGCAATATAAATTCTCTTATGAGTTGGCCTTCCATCAAGTTGTTGATCCAAAAATACTTGTACAAACCTTGGATACATCAAAAATTTGCCAGACAAATTATCCAAGTTACTAATCATACTTTCAAAAATAAATTTTGAAAAATTGAAAATAAATTTTGATGGGTTTTGCCAGACAAATGGTTAATGCATACTTTAGAGTCGTCATTTGTGTTGGGTTTTGATAATGGATGATAAAATTGAGTTAGGGTTTGTAGTTAGAGAGTATTTAAAAGAGTGAAATTGATTAAAGGATCGATTGAAACCCTTAATCGAAGTATTTATGGAAAATACCCTCAATAGCATTAACTTTTACCCAATAGTAGTAACCCAGTAGTAGTAAGTTATGACTAACAGCATTAACTTTGAGTGACCAGCAATAACTCCAATTCCATTCTAAACAACTTTTCCATCATCAATTTAACACTTTTCTTTGCTTATCCTGCAAAATGTTAGTCCAAAAACCAAGAAAACACAAGCCATAGCAATTTTCACAATTATCACAGTATTAATTATACCTAACAGTATTAAGTATAACTAACAGTAGAAACTCAGCAGTATTAAGTATAACCAGCAGTACTAATTATACTTAACAGCAGAAACTTTTAATGACATGAATAACAGTACTAATTCATACAAAACTCTACAAAAACATAAAGAGATAAAAGACTTTAAAGATTTAGCATTCCAATACTAGCAATCAAATATTGAAATCTACTTACATCAAAAGCTTTTGTAAGCAAATCTGCAACATTCTTGTCAGTATGGATTTTGACCATTTGAATCAATTTCTTTTCATTGCAATCTCTAATAAAATGATGTCTGATCTCTATATGCTTTGTTTTTTTAATGAAAAACAGGATTTTTAATTATGCAAATAGTACTGTTATTGTCAATAAAGATCTTGGTATGCATAAAATTGTACCCATAATCAAGTAGTTGATTCTCAATCTAAAGCACTTGTCCACATCAACTTGAAGCAGCCACATACTCAGCTTTGTTGTGGAATTTGCAACCATTGTCTATTTCTTGCATTTCTATGATATTAATCTACATCCAAGGAATTGACAATCTCCTGTTATAGACTTCATATTCAAGCTTACTCCAGCATAATCACTATCAATGTATGCTACCAAATCAAAAAGAGAATCTTTTAGATACCAAAGGCTCAAATTTGGTTGACCTTTTAAGTACCTAAAAATCCTTTTCATTGCATGAAGATGTGAAACCTTTGGATTGACTTGGTATCTAGCACAGGCACACACTGCAAACATGATGTCAGGTCTTGAAGATGTAAGATACATTAATGAACCGTCATTGACCTATACATATGAACATCTACTTCTTTACCATCTTCATCCTTGAGCAGAGGCTTTTGAGTTTCCATTGGTGTGCTTACAGTCTTGACTTCTGTAAACCCAAATTTCTTTAAAATTTCTTCAACATATTTATCTTGACTAATAAATATGTCATCCTTCTTCTGCTTCACTTGTAATCCCAAGAAGAATGTAATTTCTCCCATAGAACTCATCTAAAATTTCTCATACATCAACTTCTCAAATGCAAAGCATAGCTCCTTCTTTGTTGAACCAAAGATGATATCATCCACACAAACTTGTACCAACAAAATATCACCTTTGTGCCTTTTGATGAATAAGTTCTTGTCAATTTTCCCTCTTTGAAACCCATTGTCTAACAGATATGTTGACAAGGTTTCATACCAAGCTCTAGGAGCTTGATGTAGTCCATACAGTGCTTTTTCAACCTTTTATACTCTATCATGAAAGTATGGATCTTCAAATCCTGGTGGTTGACATACATACACCTTTTCTTTAATCTTCCCATAGAGAAAATCACTTTTTACATCCATTTCATACACCATAAAATCTTTAAATGAAGCATAAGCTAAAAATAGCATAATTGCTTTAATTCTTGCAACATGGGCAAATACTTCATCATAGTCAATCCCTTCTTCTTGTGTGTATCCTTGAGCAACCAAACTTTCTTTATTTCTTATCACAATTCCCCATTCATACTTTTTATTCCTGAAAACCCATTTGGAGCCTATAGCCCTTTTTCCATTTGGTAATCCACTAAAGTCCAAACTTCTTGTAACTTGAATTGTAGAAGCTCTTCCTGCATAACCTCTATCCAGCTTGGATCCTTCAATGCATGAATTACCTTTTTGGGTTCTTCTTGTGATAAAAAATAAGCAAACAAGCAGTTTTGAAGGTCTTTATGGTTTGTTCTTTGTTGAATAGTACTAACAAACCCATGTTCCTCCAAATTCTTTGACATCTTTCTTGTTTGTGTAGTTGATTGCAAATTTCCAATCACTTGATCAAGAGGATGACCTTTATGAATTCTTGTAGTTAGATTAGGACTGACTTGGATTGTTGTATCCAAATTATTCATGTCAGCCATTGCACCATCATCTTCATCATCTCTTGAAAAGTCAAATATGTTATAATCTTCCAAAGCAGGAATATTTAGATCAAATAGAAGTTCAATGCTTATTTTTCCACCAACAGCATTAACCTCATTTATGCTAGCAACATTAACAGTTGAACTAACAGTATTAACATTATTAGTGCTGTTAACATTATCTTCCTTCTCTTAATCATTACATTCACTTTCTTTTCTTAGATTTTCATCAACCTTCTTTTCATTATCACTTAAAGGTTTGGATCCATCATCATGAAAACTCTTTGGATCTTGAGAATATGGTGGATGAACAGTCCATAATGGTAGCAAAATGTAATCTTTAACAGATTATGTCTCCTTTCTAGCTTGACTTGCATTATCACTTGCTTTTGTGCCTGCAAAACCATTAGATTGTGTACCTGTAACAATTGGCTTATAATTCATTGTTTTTGTTAGTGTATCAATATCAAATAGTCAATCTGGTCCACTACTTACAGCATTAGGTGTACTCTTACTAAACCTAATATGCAAGTTTTCTTCCACTATCCTTGTTCTACTATTGAATACTCTAAAGGATTTACTATTCAAAGAGTATCCAACAAAGAAACCTTTATCAGCCTTACCATCAAATTTGCCTAAGTGATCTATGGTATTGAGAATGGTAACAGGACACCCAAATGGTCTCATAAAACTTAAAGTTGGTGTTCTACCATGAAAAAGTTCATATGGGGTCTTGTTATGAGGCTTAACTACTAACACTCTATTTTGCACATAGCAAGCAGTATTAACTGCTTCTGCCTAAAAAGTAGTTGGCAACTTAGAATCAGCTAGCATAGTCCTAGCAGCCTCAATTAGTGTCCTATTTCTCCTCTTAGCAACTCCATTTTGTTGAGGAGTTCTAGCTACACTAAATTGTCTCAAAATACCCTTTATTTCACAAAACTGATTCATTTCTCTGTTTTTGAACTCAGTTTCTTTATCACATCTAATAATCTTAACCTTGTGATCTACTAGATTTTCTATCCCAGTTATAAAGGACTTAAGAATGCTACTATTCTCATCCTTAGTAGCTAGAAAGAAAACCCATATGAACCTACTGTAATCATTTGTGACAACTAGGCAATACATTTTCTTCATAAGGCTTTTTACAAATGTTGGACTAAACAAGTCCATATGCAACAAATCTAAAGGAAGACTGATTGAGTTCTCAATTTTGGATGTACAAGAGGCTTTGTGCTGCTTTCCCTTTTGACAAACAACATAGGTTTGATCATTTTTAAAAAGTTTAGAAGGTAAACCTCTTCAAGATTTCCCTTAACCAATTTTTTCATGGTTTTAAAATTTAAGTGACCTAGCCTTCTATGTCAAAGTTTAGATTCATCAGATGTGGCTTTTGAAAAAAAGCAAGTTAAACCTCCTTTAGAAACTATGTTCTTTATATCAACACTATACATATTGTTCTTTTTAGGAACTCTAAGTAAAACTTGACTTTCATCAATTAACTTAAAGTTTGGAGATAAAACAATACATTCAGTGTCATTAAAAAGAACACTATTCTTTTTATCACATATTTGTGAGACATTAAAGAGATTAAACTTTAACTCTCATAAAATACACATTTTCAAAATCTAGATTACCAGTTTTAGATCAATTGGTATTTTTGCTCTCTCGTTTTTATTATAGATGGGCTGGTGGTAGTTTCGATTTCTTCTAAAGTGAAAGTGACTTATGTTTTGTTATGACTTATGAGTGAAAGTGAAAATGTAAAATGGTAGAAAATTAAATATTTAAAAGTTTGATGTTTCATTTGAAGTGATGACACTAGGCACCCTACATGTGGTCTAGTTTAAGACTTCTCAGAAGTCAGAACATATAGGTAACTTTTTGATAATGCTTGTTAATAGTGGTAGGGGGTAGCAATAACATCACCCATTGTTTTAATATAAAGGTATTTACAAAATTATTTTTGGATGCCCATAAACTTTGGGATACAAGTTTGATATTATGCATACTTTAATATTCTATTGGTCTTATATGTTCAAAAAGAGTATTGGTCTTATCTTTAAAACATGAGTGCATCACACTTTTCTCTATTAAGTCAATATATGCTGGTATTTTTATCTTTTGGCATAAAATCGATTTAACCCGGCGGTTCAACCGGTGAACCGGCTACTCGGTCGGGTCAATTAGAAACTTGAGTTTTAAACCATTGTGTAATCATGTAAAATTACACTTTCTCTAATTTATGATTGACCCAATTGTAGCTTTCGTGCTTTGGTTGATCTGGTTATGTGTGCAAGAGATGTCGTTAAACACAACTACTCCTAATCTACCATAATCAAGGCAAAAATGAATAAATTAATAACTCCATGATGATTAGTACAACTTTAAATTTACCATAAAATGATTTGAATGAGTAGATAGAATTAGCAAATGAGAAATATATAAAACGATCCACATGATTGGACAAAACTAGCGATTCTTTGTAGGAGCTGTTAAAAAAGGATCTTATGTCTCCTTCAACACCAAGAGGATGAAACTGTTGTAACAATGTTTGGTAGACTTCAAGCGTGCGAGTTAAAACATAGGGTGGCTTATGAGCTTCAACTATCGGTTCACTTTTCTTTGTAAATCCAACTAAGCTTAAACTTCGACAGGTGTCAATTCTAAATAACCTTTTGAATGATGTTATGGAACCATGTTCGACCTCTACCACCCATGCAATGAAAAATTCAGAACCTTTCCTATATTTCGTGTCCATAAATAACAATAGACTCTCCTAGCTTACAAATACAGAAAGGTTTAGGGAGCTGGACTCTTAAGCTGCTAGGTATGTCTATCAGTTGAAATTTATGGGTATTCAAATCAAATGAAACGATCATATAATTTTTGTTTGAAACACCATCAGCACAAACAATGCATTCACCAGCAGCCCAATAAATAAAACAACCAATGGCAATATGGGTTGACTGTCATAGTCGGATTGATTTATGAGGCAAATGTGAAGGCAGGAGAATCATCCAGCACCCAGATTTCAATGTAAATAAATACATAGACCACAGTCCTTCTTTCAATTCCGGATATGATATCCTTATAATGGTAGGACCTAATGTCAGGGGATGAACACCAAAACCAAAAGCAATTTTTTCACTACATGCTTTACTAGGCACATAAGGGACAAATATACCAACTATTTTTCTTATTGATGGGTTCTAGAGAGTAACAAACTTAAAAGAATAAAAACACCACAATCCGTGCGAACTACCAATTGATCTATAAGTTCAATATAAATCATTCATATGATTTAACGTTATATGACAAAAAGATGGAGGAAAGTATTGCTCTAGGAAAGAAAAATTATCATCTCATATACATAGAAAATGTCTGACAACTTCACATTCCTCATACGATAAAAGAAGACGAAAAGGCTTACTCGGGCGAACACCGTAAGAAAAAATGAATTTGAAACTATCTATGAAAGACTTCCATGTCTTTGAAACAGTTCTAAATTGAAGTAAAGACTTTATAGGAAGTCTATGCATGATTTCTATTTAAATCTCCAATGGTATGTTGTCAGACATTTTGTCCTAAAGATTTGATAAAAACAACAAGGATAGATTTGAGTTCTCAAGATTTGATTTTGGGTGGAAACTGAAGGGAAATGAAGAATACAAAAATAATGTTGAAAGTGTCGAAAATTGGGGGAAAGTGGTGTGTGCGTGTTTTATTTATTTATTTACAGAACTTTCATTTCACATTTAGGATGAAAGTGAAACAATTTTATTACGACATTGCCCCTTATTTATTTTGACTTAGTATCACTTAAATATATGACCAACAACATAATAGTCAAATATAACAATATTGGTAAGTTTCACCAATATCATGTCGACTCACCCGTTTGATGTCTCGTGTATATCACATCGAGTCACCCGTTTAACTTATCATGTACATCAATAACATCTCGACTCATCCTTTTAACGTCTCATGTATATCAATATCACATCGACTCACCCGTTAAATGTATTGTGTTTATCAATATAAAATAGATTAACCTAACGTCTCATGTATATCAATACCACATCGACTCACTCGTTAAATGTCTCGTGTATATCAATACCACCTCGACTCACCCGTTAAAAGTCTCGTGTTTATTAACATCACATTGACTCACCCGTTTAACTTCTCATGCATATTACACCGACTATAACACCCCATGTTTTCAGGTCATTTTACGATGTCATTTAATTCACTATTTATTTTTAGTCTTGTACGTGTTTGCTTTTAATTTTAATCGTTAAGTTAAATCTCGTAAGCTAAAAACTGTCATTCAACGTAAACGGGCATCAAAAAATTAAATGTTTACATCAAGCAAGTGTCAGATAATTTTATTTTTATTGGTTACGTAAACTGTTTACGTTTCGCGATAAAATACATTTAGGCATTCACGGAACCACCAAAACTTATTTACGCTTCAACAAATACCCATTATTATACCCAATGCTCAAAGTTTTATAAAACTTCACCCATGTTATTCATTATATCTGAATTCTATGTATAAGAATTTAACCAAAACATACACTTTACAAGTTTTCAAGTCTACACTTAATCTATACACATTTAAACTACAAGTAATGCAAGATATTTCACACAAGATATCAAAGATCATCCTAGTCCCCCCTATTTTCAGAAGCAATGTATTCCCAAGGGGACATAGAGCACACAATTAACCAACTAGTAACTTGTACAAACACTAGGACTTATTAAACCTAAGTACATGACTAGTTGTTTTGACCAAGACCTTCCTTAAATCCCGCCATATGTTTCTTAAGTCGTGAACTCTCCTATATGTTATTGACTAGCTTGTAGGACAATTACTAGCCATACTAGAAGAGATACACACAACAACTCGGTTTCATTAACCAAACACCCACACAACTTTTGTTTTCTCTCTTCTTTTAGGCACGCGCCAACCAAAACCTCACCCTAATAATCCATACAATTTTATTTACCAAGTATTCAATTATTCTAACATCATATCTTAGGTATCCTAAGGTATATTGAAGGCTTGGTTTAGCATTTACAAGGGTTTAATCAAGAAGATTTAAGATTAGGGTTTCTTGGAAAGATTAGGGTTTTCTAGTCTTGGAAGCTTGGGTTTTGATTTTAAACTAGGGTTTAGATCTTATTTCTCTTCATCATACTTCATTCTAAGGTTATCTAAAAACCCTACACTCTTTACATTTGTGATTTTATGTTTATATGTGTTTATTTAAGTAAATCATCTAGGTATATTTGCTCCCTCATTTTTAAAGTTTTTTTAATACAAATTTGACATATATGTTTCTTAGCAAATTTTATAAATAACTAGCCTTAAGGCCCGCCCGTTGGGCGGTTAGCTTTAAATTATTATTTGAAGATAGATAAATGATACCTATAATGTAATGTCGAAATAACCAAACGTTTTTTTGTTTGTATGTTGATGATCTTCGCCTTTTTAACAAAAGAAAGTTGATGTGTCGTGATCTATAGTGACTTTAAAACGAATATAGTTTTGTTTGTATGTTTATAATCATCATATTTTGAGTTTATAAAAAATGTTTTTTTTAAAGTTGATAAAATTTTATATGTGATAAACAAATTGATTAAATTATTAAAATTAGAAAAGTAGTAAAATGGTTAATATAAATGACGTTGAATGATGCCCGATGGGCGGCTAGCTTGAAAATTTATTAAAAATGTAAAAGTAGTAAAATGGTTAATAGAAATGACGTTTAATGATATAATATTAAAAACCAAAAAGTTAAAGTAAAATTTCATTTGCAAAACATGCGCAAAAAACTAAATAACTTTGATTGTTTAAAAAAAGTAGCTTAGAAATAAAACAAATTTATAGTTGATGAATGACTTCTTCGTAGACAACGTTCGTTGTAAAATTGCAATAGTTGCTATTTTTGTCATAGCATGACACTTTAGACCAATTTTTTGGTAATTAAGTATTTATAAGTGAGATAGTATTTATCATTAATACGTTGTGATAATTAAGTCTTTGGAGCACTTACGAAGTTGGCTCCGTTAAGGTAAAATTGAATTTGATTTTGTTAAGGTGACTAACTTTATGAGTTTTATCAATACTTTATATGATTAAAATTAATTACGAAGGCTATAACACCAATACATGAATAATAAAAACAATCTATAATTATAAAACATTTCATACATTTGACATTGATTCTTTCCAAATTTCACGCCACTCCATCTGGTCTTACCTCTGTCCCGGTTTCTTTCCACCACATAGAGCCTTATGGTTTAGTTCCTTGAGTTGATACTTGATCAACATCAGTAAGAGCATGATTTGCAGCATCCGTATTTGTTGAAAACACATTTACGACTTCATGTTCTTTTTTCAGTTTAGGAGGTTCTAATATAGAGCTTATAAAATCATGTTTTTCAACCTGCATTAGTGACTGCAATGGTAGAAGTGGATGATTGTGTTTGGTTTCAAATAGAAGAGACATATAGCTTGACGAAGGATCTAAATCCATCACAGGGGTCGATTTAATGGGAGAAGTTGTAGCATTTCTACTTAATCTTAGGTCAGCACCATCTTTCGCATTAGAATAAGTGTTGGAAGGTGGTACCCTAGACTGGTGTTCCAATACCACTTGACCCTGCAAATGATACAAAAATCATAAATGGAGAATATCATACAACATTGTCTTACAAAGAATGAAGAAAATAACAGAAAGAAAAACACAACTGTACAAAAAAACAATTGGGGTGTTTGGATAGGAGTCTAAGGTGTTGTTCTACTCCTCAACGATGAGCTATTTGTTGAAACTCAAAGTTGATATCTAACACATAAATCAACTCCAAAATCAGTACCTAGGCACTTTTAAACTCAGGGTAATGCATGTCCTAAATTGATAGTTTTGACAAAACATGGCACTTTTTTCTTGGTTTACTTTCAAAAGTTGGTATGGAATGAAGTGTAATATATATGGTTCACAATGTTAAGGAGCCTATGCCAAAAACAACCATTTACAGTACCAAAATTGGGGACCTTGCAACAAATGTCAAGCATATCAATAATGTCTTAAGCATATAATTTTACTTTATTCTCGAAACACCACATAAAGCAAAGATTCAATATTAGTCAAATTGACTTTACAACTTTAGACCAATTTTTTGGTAATATAGAAAACCGTTTTTATTTGACCAAAGCAATAACCAAACCTTACCGTTTTCAATCGACATCTCATTAGTTCCACATGGTAATCCCTCATCTACAACACTACATGCCTTAACCTTATCACATCCTAAACAAACACAAAATAGGTTAATCCATTTTCACAACAACAATACCTTCGCCTCTTCGATTCGTTATATCCGAATAACAACAAAACATAATTCAAATCATATGATTCGGAAAGTGGCCTTGTGCACTATATATATGGAAAAATATTTAAACTGTGTACACCACATTTATATGGAAAAATAAACACAATATTATCTCCAATAGCAGTTGTATGCATTTGATAACTTCACAATATATTAGTAGAACATATTTGAAATAAACAAAGGTAGAAAATTAATATGAGATACAAAGTTATGATTTACAGTAAAACATCCTAACCACATTCGCGAAATTTACCATGTACATTTCATGTCTTCAAGTCATACTTAGAATCCTATTGTTTTAAGTGGTGCAACTTTGAATTTAGCCATGATATTTAATGAATTTAGCCTTGATACATGAATTACGTAAACTACTTTTTAGTATTGACTACCAACCTATTTGGTGTGTTAGAGTAATTTACTTGCGTAGGTGGAAATCTAGCTTCCTTTTCCCTTTATGCTTAAGATCCTGCAAATGTTATTCAACCAAAAAGTGAACAAAGGTCAACCAAATGTTTTGGAATTTTATGGAACTTAGTTTTAGTATTTAAAGAAAGTTGATAATACATGCACTTACTTGACATGTGCAGTCAAAAGGCTGGGTAAAATTGCAATTAGATGAGTTAAAAAATTAACATGAAAGACGAAGTGTCTTAATTTATAAGTGATATCCAAAAGTAGCTTCAGTGGCTAAATACCTTCATAAATAGCAAAAAACTTCCGAAAACAAAAGTGTTGGCTTTGTCATTGGTTTATAATCTTTACCGGTTAGGCTGGTCCTCTTTTGTTGTAAACAAATTATAAGTTTTAATGACGATATAAATTTAATCTTGAATCATAGATTAACAAAAACCTGGAATTTAGAACCACTTCTTTCAAGAGGCCACATGGAAGTCTGCAAATATATTATACCTCAAAATATAGCATCAAATTATAGAGTAAATAGGTCAAGTTTCCAAATCTTCTTGGAGCTTACAAATTGTATCGATATAACCTATATACCCATTAACATGTGACAAAGAAGCGCACTGGTAAAAGGCGAACGTAATCCCATTTGAGGTACATCATATACTAATTTTAAGGCTAGAGTGTTTTACCTGAAGAACAATGGATGAGTATTTTACTTGCTTGATATTAGAAGTGGATGGAATTATAACTAACACAAACTAGAGAATGATGTCACACGTATGAGAGAATCATGAATGATGGCTATGGAGCATTGTTGCAGAAGGAGCTCCTACCCACTTTTGACAAACGAACAATCATTCGTATTTTGTTTCAAAAGGAATTGAAGTGGTATAATAATGATGATAACGATATGAGTTGAATAGCTCTTAAAATCAAAGACGTATGGGTTGAATAGCTCTTAAAATTTCAAGCATCTCCAGCCTGAAAAAGTATATAATACAATATTAACCTACAACAGATTCATTAAAGTATATCTCACCAGCATGTCATACAAAGGTTTAAACCCTAAATTGAGAAATTACCTCCATTGGATGATGAATTTCCTTGATACACGACTTCAATCCTAATTTCAATAAAACATACAATTCTGAATCAAAACCCTCAAAATTAATGTAATTAAAAACCACAAAAGAATCAGAAAATGCAAAAGATAAATCTTACCAACATCAAAACCCCGTTAATCGTTTTGTTCGTTTCTGCATCATCAATCGTTTAAAGGGTATTTTTCCATAATTAATAAGTACCAATCAAATTGTTGAATTTTTTATTTTTTAATGTTCTGAAAAATGAAACCTCTAATAGCTCTTAATTACAATATTTAACACAAATTAAAATTAATAATCAAATATGAACATGTGTTATACTAATGATTTTAATAAGAAAAACGAGTTACAATATTTAATTAACCAAAATTATTACCTTTAATTTTGTGTTCGATTTTCTGATCATACATAAACCCTAAATTTATTTATACACAACCATGTTGGGGTGTAAGATCTTATTTCTTTGACAAGATTCTCCAAATGAATTCTTCGATCATTGATCATTGATGGTTTTCTGAAGACTTGATTTTGGGGGTTTTATGATCTTCTCCATTGTTCATTCATCATTGATGGTTTTGATTTACGTTTAGTTGATCGGATTGTTGCATCCACCATCAATGGCTGGCGGTTATTTTTTGTTTGGTGAGGGAGTAAATGATGGAGGCTACATTAAAGGGGAGCCCTTGATTATTTTTGCTGGGACTGGTGTTATTTTTTTTACAATTTATGCTTAAAGATGAATTCTTATAAAGCTTCTTTTATATAATAGGTAGATTGATGTTGAGAACATGTGGTAATAGAAGTATAAATATTATACAAGTATGGATCAATTTATAAAGGTATATATAAAATATATGTTTAAAAGTTTATTTATTGAAGTTTATGGATAAACAAATGTGAGCACTTGATATTCTTGGACAAAAGATGGACTAAAAGACCTAAAGTATATCGGACTTGTAGAATAGGTGTTGTAGAGAACTTGTAACAAAGTTACTAAACTAAAGACTTATAAAAACAAGTTTTAAACAGATTTTAACCAAAATATCCAAACATTCTCTTTTAATTTCGAAAATAAGGTATTTATTTTATGTTTTTATAAAATACTACATGTCATAACGATCATAGGCATATAGGGAACTCGAACATCCGAACTATAACGAAGAAGATACGCCATTTGCAAGTTTTACGATAATAAATGCTTCTATAAAAGAAATTTTGTAAAAACTTATTTCTTTTCACATCTGATAAAAATATATAATTATTTTTCACAGAATGCACATATTTTTAGGATTCCAAAACATTAAGAATCATAATTATTTGATCAATAACGAAGGAGTTATGGATTTTTCACGTTTACGATAATGAATACTATTATAAAAATTATTTTATAAAAATAAGTTACTGTTCATTTCAGAAACTTTTTGGAAAATATTTTAGTTAGATAGAACTTTTAATTACGAAGACGTGCTCGAAAGAATCACTAAAATCGAAGTTAAAACGAATAAGATATGACTTTTACGAGAATTACGATAATTAAATTTATAAAGTGCATGAACAGTAAAAATCATTGTTCACCAGAGGATTAAAAATATTAAAATGTAATATTTTGATATGTCTTTATAATACGAATGCGTTGACATAAAGAACGTATAAAACGGACTTACTAAGGTAATATTTATAAACATTTTAACTTTATAAATATTATTTCTCAATTACAATTAGATGGTGTTGTAGCTATATAGAATTATATACGGTATTAGTTATTCAAAGTACTTAGTACTCATACTACCTATAATTAATTAGGTTGCACTCGTACACATACGTGACATTTTTCACGCATCTGATATATTTTTGTTGATTCATTTACTCGAGGTGAGTTCATAGCCCCACGTTTTACATTTATAATGATTTACAAGTTTTGGGGCAAGAAACATGCATGATTTTACAATTGGACACAAGTGGACATTTTTATATTATGATTACGTGTTTGCCTAAGTAGCGATAACCCTCTGAGCCCACAATCATGAACTGTCAATTACTATGTGAGCGCGAATGTTATGAATAGATCTATTTGGGATTGACATTCCCGTTCGAGTGATTAGCTATCACTAGAAAAACGAACGTATACCATGTCGGATTTGGGATGTTGCAGGTTAGAACATCATCACGGGCAATGTTGGCAATTTATATTACAATTCATTTATGTCGAGCTTCAGTGTCATGAGCTTAGGGAAACATAATTACATTTTTGTGATGTTTGCATATGTTGCATTATCATACACTTGGGAAATCTTGTGATCTTACATTATACATTTTGCAAACCTATGAATTCACCAACATTATTGTTGATGTTTTAAAGCATGTTTTCTCAGGAATTCAATGAGGTACAAGACAAGGGATACATTAATGGTCACATTTTGGAAGTCATGTGCATTAAAGATTTGGTTGCATTACATTTTGGGAAAACATTTGTTATGGACTAGAATCTTTGTATTTTGAACAACAAACAAGTGAAGCTTCCGGCTTTTGTAACAAAAATTTTGTTAAATCCAATGTATCGGTTTTAAACGAGTTTTAAATGGTCGTTCTCATATATATCTTGTATTATTAATCTATGAAGTAACACTCCCAGACCCATATTCCGCTGCGACCCAATTTAGGGGTGTTACAGATTGGTATTAGAGCCTAGGTTATAAAAAACCAGGTCAAATGTTTTTACTTGGACTATAACCATTTTCAAACATTGCATTCATACAAAAAGGGGTTTTCACGGGACATACACTCACTAGTTGTTGCATTAGTTGGTTAGACTAGATGCATTCATGATTGATATACGTGTTTATAATATATATTACGTATATTACAATAAGAATCTTATATTAATACTTATATAAGCTACGTTTGATTTTTAGATTTTGTCATGTCGGATTCGGAGCATTCCACTGTCACTTACACATCCATATCTAGTGATGATGGATCATTGGATGTAGGATCTTCGAGAGTCATTGTATTAGGATATGATGGACTGCCCATGATACCAAAGGGCCCTTACGCATATGCAGAGGCCGCTATGCAGGAGCCACCTCCACCAAATTTTGTTCTTGAGCCTCTATACCCAGAGTTTATGCCACCTGAAGATGATGTGCTTCTAGATGAGGAGCAGCCACTGCCTGCTGCTATCTCATCCACTACTGATTCATCGGGTTATATTACTGATTCCGATCTCGAGGAGGATCCAAAGGAGGAGGATGAGGATCCAACTGATTATCCCACTAATAGAGATGATGATGAGGAGGAGGAGGAGGAGTCCTCCAGAGATGATGTTGATGACGAGGAGGAGGACGAGGATGAGGATAAGGCGGAGGAGGAGGAGCACCTAGCTCCGGCCGACTCCGTCCCACTACCCGTATATCGTACCACTGCCAGGATGTCTATCCGAGCTCAGACACCTATTCCATTCCCGTTTGAGACAGAGGTTGACAGACTACTTGCCATATCTACTCCGTCATCATCACCACTTACATCATACTCATCACCACTACCGCAGATACCATCCCCACCACTACTAGTATCATCACCATTACCTATATCACCTTCACCACTACCTGCTAGTCCTACACTCTTTGGGCTATAGAGCTGCTATGATCCTGTTGAGAGCTGAGTAGCCATCTACTTCCCATCTACTACTACTACCACTACATGTTGTACTTCCACATACCAGAGCATCTATGGTCATGATGAGAGCTGCTGCACCGTCCACCTACATCTTAGCACCTCGATCAAAGATACCACCATCAAGGATACCCCCCACTTTTACCTATACCATTACCTACATCATCACCACCTTTGCTTCTACCCTCTACTAACTGTAGAGCGAATGTTCCTGAGGTTACGTTATGGCCTCGGAAGAGGTTGTGCATTGCTCCCGGTCCAAGATATAAGGCTGGGGAGTGTTCATCTGCCCCTACTGCTAGACCTACTAGAGGTTTTAGAGCAGATTATGGTTTTGTTGGCACTCTGGATGCCGAGATTAGACATGACCCAGATAGGGAGATAGGTTACGGGATTACTAACGTCTGGGTGGATCTAGATGAGATTGCAAAAGAGATACTAGCGACTGATGTGGCAGAGTTGGGTCAGAGGATGACATATTTTGTCACTACTGTTAGGCAAGATATAGATGAGATCTGTGGGAGACTTAACGATGCACAGGATGATAGATTATTGATGAGCGGTCATCTCAACTTGCTATGTAGAGATAGGCGCTCCCATGCTCGCACGGCTAGACTTATAGAGAGTGAGGCCAGAGCTTTGCGTGAGGCTTGGATACAGTCGATGGATACCAGTGATACGACATGCTCTGAGGTTAGCGCACTACGGACTATGGTTTTAGCATAACAGACTAAGATTGGAGATTTACGGGCTGTAAACCGCATATAATAGGCAGATCTCGCAAAGGCACTGACTCTGCTGAGGACATTGCAGACTTAGATGACAGCACTACAGAGTTAGCAGAGACCTGCTAGGGATCCAGCACCTCCTGATGTACTAGAGGAGCCCGTTAGTAGTTCTTAGATCTGGTTATGTCTTAGCTATGTTGTATATCCTACTAAGTATTACGGGTAACTCCCGGCTAGTAAGGCTCTAGGTTTTATTTTTATCTTGTAACCTAATGGTAGTGATCATTTTGTAACTGAACCAGTCATGTATGTTTTCCAGATTATATATGGAAAGGATGTATTATGTCATGTCTGTAATCGAATTTATTATGAATGAATGTCGATTTAGCTACACCATTGTTAATTTCAAATCAGTTGTATATTTTACTGTGTGATGTGATCTCACTTTATTTATTGTGTATATGTCATGTCATGGTTATGATTTGTATGAAATCTAACGGGAATTATATTTTCTTGTGATTTGAAGAAAATGCCTCCAAGGAAAGCACCCAAAAACCAAAACCACAAGATCATCACCAGCCACAACAACCACCACAACTACCCCTGTGACTAATACCTAGCTTAAGGTACTGATCGACCAAGCATTGCTAATCCACTGGCAGTACGTGACACTAACAGAAGCCGAAATGGCAAAGACAACCATGATTCTGGAATGGGTGTAAGGAGACAAGCTCCTTTTGCTCGTGAGTACACTTACCCGAACTTCATGAAATGCAAACCCCTATATTTTAAGGGTACTGAAGGAGTTGTTGAGTTGACTCAGTAGTTTGAAAGAATAGAAACAGTGTTCCGTATAAGCAACTGCATTATGGAAAACCAAATCAAGTTTACCACTTGTACTCTTCTTGGAAGTGCTCTAACATAGTGGAACTCCCACATTAGGACTGTTGGTCACGATGTTGCGTATGCAATGACTTAGACAAACTTGAAAAAGATGATGACCAACAAGTACTGCCCAAGGGGCGAGATTAAGAAGCTGGAGGTTGAGATGTGGAATCTGAAGGTTAAAGGTACCGATGTGGTAGGCTATAACCAAT
>BQNB010066397.1:0-34577 GCA_026074375.1 Tanacetum coccineum
TTATCATCTTCACTATGTCAAAAAGCTCCCTTTAGGCGGAGAAAACCATACACGTCGCTTAAACGTTTTCTGGTACTAAGCTAAATACCGAGTTCTACTTTGAGATAGAACTAATCTAACACACTATGTATTTTGTGTCCTAAATACTAACCTATCATACACATATGATATAAACAATACACAACACAAGATATACAAGATGAATGATTATCACAATCGTGATGACACAACTAAACTATTAACACTTGAAGCTTGACGTCTTCGTAAGTGTTCTTCAATAAAGAGTGGAATGAGTTGATCACTTGTAATGAATTATGTAACAAGTTGTTGATCCCACTTGAATGGATCTTGAATTCCTTAGCTTGTATAAGGTTTAGTTATGCTAGATAAATCTAACACAACTTAGTTTAAGAAACTTTGTTTGATAATACTAAAGATTATGCGGAATCTAATCTTTAATATAAGAAGATTTCTTTAGTAACACAAAACAATATAATTTTAACAATAAAAGCTCCAATATTATTATTACAAATAATACGAATACTCTCCTAGTATTAAGGTTACAAAACCTTGAAGCTATGAATTATACGACTAAGATACATAAAACAAAAGATTTCTAGATTGCAAACTATATGCCCTAGGACCTCCTTTTATATACCAAGGAGTCCTAATCGATTTACATTATATTAATAAAACTTAGATTATTCTCAAAGATCTATTTTATAAATAACAATCCTTATCTCATAAGTAATCTTGATCTTCAAACAATCTTTATCTTTCAGCAGTTGTAATCTTTTAGCAGTTGTAACTTTCAGAAGTTGTAACTTTGTACCAGCAACATTAACTCTTAACAAGCAGTAGTAACTTATACACCAGCATCATTAACTGTGTACAAGCAATAGTAACTTCTTAGAATATTTTCTTCAATCTTTACCAGCAGTACTAACTTTACTCTAGTAGTACTAACATATACTAGCAGTACTAAGTTACACTAGCAATACTAACTACTTAGCATATTTTTCATTATCTTTGTGTTAAACTAAGTTACACTAGCTGTACTAACTACTTAGCATATTTTTCATTTGAGTTAATGAAACAAGCACTTACTTTTGCTTAGCAGCAGTAAACAACCTTAGCATCAGTACTTCAGATCATCAAAAAGTCTTTTAATCCCAACAATCCTCCCCTAAACTTGATATTCATCTTCAAAATCATCAAGTTTCATTCAAAGCTTCATAATCACCAGAAGGATGCTTCCAAACACTTCATTGATTCTTAAGCTGTTTTGTGATGAGACTTAGAAGCTGATAAACATTTATTAAATGATCAGCTTGCAGCTTACTATTTAAGCATATTGTGATTGTAAGTGCTGTAGAGGATATCTCTTTTCTACCAACGTATGATGTGCACATTTGCTTACACATGAATGTACTCCAACATGAATCATAGTAGCTTCAATCCAATACTCTATAGTTGATTGATTTTTCCATACTTGATCTTTAACTGTGGATCAAACATTATCCTTAGAATCAACCATATAAAACTAATTCCAAGTCATCCACTGGTCTGTTGATCCATACTTAGATTTTTACAATACTTGTATAAGTTTCCCATGTCTTCTTGTCAAAACTGTTTTAAACATATGACTAAACACTAAGTACATCTTTAAACTTCCATCAGCCTTGATTATTTGGTAATAGCTTTTCTTCCCCTCTTTATGAATTTTCCAGTCAACAATGCTTGGAGGCTTAGTTGCCAAAGGAATAGCATCAATTGCTACTTCCTCTTTATCAGGAACAACTTCTATTAGTCTTTGAAGCTCCGCGGTTTCTTTATCCTTATCCACCTTTGCTTCTTTTTTTTTTTTTTTTTTTTTTTTTTTTTTTTTTTTTTTTTTTTTTTTTTTTTATGGATAGACTCTTGTTGAAGATCTTCTCCTGCTCTCTTAGAACTTCCTTCTGTTCTTGTGTCACTGCCTTCTGCTCTTACTTCACTGCCTTCCACCAATTCTGTATCCATATCTACAAATGTGTTTACCCTCTTCATAGCTTTGTCAAATAACTTCTGAATATCATCAAAGCTTTTGTTCTTTAACTGATTGTGCTTGTATCCAGCCATGTTTTTCAGATAAGTAGACATTGTATTTCTCTTTTGAGCTTTAGTTGGTGGTTTGTTCCTCTTTTCTTTTGCTCTTATTGCTGCAAAGTGTTTCTTTCTTGCTTCTAAGAGTTGTACAAACAACTTGGACTTCTCTTTAATACTCAACTTCTCTTGTTCTTCTGCTTGCATTTGTTGAGCCATTTGATAATCAGCATCTATCATTGCTTGAACATCTTATCCCATTAAAAATGTTGATCTTCTTCTTCTCTTTGTCTTACAAGCCATCTTCTTCCTCTTCTTCAGCTTGTAGCTTGAAGGCAAGTTCTTCATCAAGCATCAATTGATCTTTCTTTGACAATTTCTTCACAGGTTCTGGTTCAACCATTTTGCCTTTACCTTTATCCTGAACATTGAGTTGTGATGGTTGTTGTGAAGAAACTGTTGGTGTAGGTGCTTGCTCCTGTTCATGAATAACAAGCCCTTTAGCCTTGAGTCTTGTGCTAGCAGCTGTAATTGTTGTAGCAGCAGTTGTTGTTGTAATTGTACCCTGCTCTAGTTCTTGTAAAAATAACTTGTCAGCCTTGGGTTTTGCACTTTTCAAAGCTGCAAGTGCTTGAGCTAAAGTAACTTCATCAACACTTAAGTTCACATCTTTAGAAGCAACTTTAGTTTCAACAACCATATAACAACCCACAATTTTCCTCTATGTAATTATCCATCTATTAAATTAGATGTAATTTTCCTTAGTGTAATTTCCATCTATTAAATTAGATGCAACCATTTTCATGGGAAATATTTTTTGCTTTATTCCATCCATAATGTAACGTAACTTACATTACAAACGTGCTCACGCAACCTACCAATGCCAATTTCATCAACGTTTATAGCAAGTAAACGTTATAATATGTCAAGCAATATGTTCTAAACTTCATTTTTACCATACGTTATTTATTTAACGTACCATTTAAAACGTTTATTATAAAACGGACTTTAAACGTTAACGTTTATATCTAAACCCTAACTATATGTAATGTTTACATACAATACAAATGTTCAAGCTTTTAAGGCATGTGTACAAGGGTATAATGCATAACTTTTAAATATCTTTTCCCTCTTAAATCAATGTATAACTCATTTAAGCCCATGGTACAACCTGGCAATGCATACATTTAACTAGCCGTTTTTCCCTCTCAATTTTCTAAGGGTATTTCTACTACCTTTCTAGTACATGTTTCAAGCTTCTAATGCACAATATTTAAACTATGTTTTCCCTTCATTTCAGCCCCTACTCGTCCTAAAAAACTAAAACTCTAACCCGAAAACCCTAATAAACCCGTCACCTCCTAACTAGCTTGAACCAAGTTTAAACCAAGCAAGCACCATTCTCCATGACACACTACCTTGCTAAGCACCTCTATTACCACCTTGTAACCACCCTAGCACCCTGTTGGGAATTACGTTTTCCTAACTTAGTACCGACAGTACATTAGTTAGTTACTGACACAATCCAACCAAAAAACAAACCAAACCATAAATTAAATGTGTTAAGTACTGATCAGTTAGTTAGTACTGAAGTAGAAAATAGTTAGTACGTTTAAGAGATATGTATGATATATTTTAGGAAGATATGTACGCATTTTGTAAGCTGTATAGGCGATTATCTTGGTCTAATAAAAGGATCCCTTTTGGCATAGTTAGTTACACGACCTCAATAATTCTCATACAAAATCATATCTAGTAGTTAGTAGTCTCGTGATCATTCAAAGCAGATTAATATAAATTATTATTTAGTTCTTCATTGTTCTTCTTAGTACTTGTGTTAAGATTCCGCATTAAACACATAGTATTCATAATCAGTGTTCTATAATTGTCAACCTGTATTTTACATTCGGGCTATCCCCATCCTTAATAGGCTGCAGGATCTTATTTAAACAAGGGACTCACAAGTGGTATCAGAGCTATGAGAAACTTGGAATAAGAAGAACAAATAAATCCCAGTCATAAACCTTTTTCCTTCAAAAATAAACGATCGTCTGCATCACCAAGAATGAAATTCCACCATCCACCACCAACTCACCCTTCATCATCACAAAACACCAACCCAACAAACTACTCAAACAGTATCAACACATCAAGCTGCCTATTCTCAAAAAAGGGAGAATACGATCTATGGGCATATGGAAAAGAAACACTATTTGGCCCATCAGAGACTATCCAATCTGGGAGGTTATACAAAATGGGAATGGTCCTGTATCAATCACTACAGATACATCAGGACAAATTAAGGTTTTGCCTCCCAGAACTGCAGAAGAGATTGTAGCCAGAGAAAGAGAGAGAAAAGCAAGGACCACCTTGCTTTATGGGCCCTCAAAATAGATCATCTTGCTAATTCAATAAGATGGACTGATGCAGAACGAGATTGGGTGGATGCCATCATATCTAGATTTGGTGCTGGAAATTGACGATCCAAGAAGGATGCAGAAGTATATCTTGAAGCAAACAGGTTTGAAGGATTCTCTGTATCAACAACAGAAGGGCTTCACAAAGCTATGACAGGTTCATAGTCTTTTAAGTCAGTTAGAAATTCATGGAGCAGGGTGTATCATGAGGATGCAAATTCAAAATTCCTAGTTCTCTACCTTCTTGCCTGGTCAACAAGTTATCCTTAATTATGAGGACCCAATCCCACGGAGTGGACAGTCTAAGCTTTGATGACTTGTACAACAATCTAAGAGTCTTTGAGAGTGATGTAAAAGGCTCTACTGCATCATCTTCTAGCCAAAATGTAGCATTTGTCTCTGAGAACACCAGCAGTACTAATGATGTTAGTACCGCTTATTGTGTTCCCAATACTTCTGGTCAAAACTCAAGTATGAACAAACATCATCATACTCTATTACTTGATAATCAATCAAGTTGCCCTCAACTGGATCATGAGGACTTGGAGCGATGATGAATATGACTTGAAGAAATGGACTTGAAGTGGCAAGTGGCCTGTTCTCAATGAGAATGAAATAGGTTTTACAAGAAGACTGGTAGAAAATGCTACAATTTGATGCAAAGAAATCAGTTGGATTTGATAAAACCAAAGTGAATGCTTACAATTGCCACAACGACAGGGCATTTTGCTTGAGAGTGCAGAATCAAGGAAATCAAGACAACAGGAGGAGGTTGCATTTGGAATTCAGGAACCAAGGATGGGAAGCCAGAACTGGACAGAGGAGGATTCTAAAGCGATGGTGACAATTGATGGAGAATGTATAGATTGGACAAATCATTCAGAAGATGAAGATTATGCTTTTGATGGCTTGCACAACTCAACTCAGACACTGAGGTAATTTAATAGTTAAATAAGTGTAAAGTGTCTTAAGGAATCTATAAAAAACTGTATGATGCACAGAGTGAACACTTAGTGATGCAAGAATAGAAATTTAAGGCATATTTCTCTAGGTCTTAAGAAAGTTGAAGCACAGTTTGTTTCTCATTCAACAAGGACAACTTGGGTATGAACTAAAGATAAAAATTTATGAACGATAGATTTAGCTGATAAAACAGGATGTTCTCAAATACCTAAGAAATTATTAGAGAAGCTCAAAAGGAAAGTACGATTTAAAGGGCTAAAGTAGAAAAAAATGGCATAAATCTTCTAAGAATCTAGTAAACTGCTAAATACCAATGTGTGCTAATGATTAAGTTTGGGCTTGGGTTATGGGGATCACAGATATGATGGGTTTTGAGCTATGAAAAATGAGTGTTGCAGAGTGTTTTTTTTAGAATAAGAGAGTGAGTTAGAAAAACACCTTTGTATGAATTGGTTTGTTACAGCAGAAGGATTGCATTGCTGTACCCCCTACCATGGACAGGATTATATGCCCTCTGACCTGACATTGAAGTAGATTACTCTACAATTATACATATTGTCTAAAACAGACTCAAACTAGTGAATCTGAATCCCAATCAAGTGAATTTGATACTTGTGAATCTAACATTAGTACAGAACCCTCTGAATTAGTGTTTGAACCAGTTGTTAATGAATCTAATATAGCATGTCAACCTAAGGTCTGGTCTGATGCTCCTATTATTGAGGAGTATGAATCAGATAGTGAAGATGAGTATGTGTCTACACCAAGAAAAGAATAAGAAACACCTAGTTTTGCTAACAAGCAAGTAAAAACTCCGAGGAACTGTTAAGGATTCAGTTCTCCATAGTCAAAACCTAAGTTAATAAAGAAAGGAGTTGGGGTATGGGTTTACTGTAAGAGCATGTTTTGTATGTGGTAGTCTTAATCATTTAATTAGAGATTGTGATTTCCATGAGAAGAGGATGGCAAGAAAAGCTGAGTTAAACAATGGTTGGAATAATGTGCAAAGAGTGAATAAACAAAACCAATTTGTTCCTTCAGCAGTACTAACTAGAACTGGTAAAATTCCAGTTAGTACTGCTAGAGCTAGAAGTACTAAAATTTTAGTACAGTTAGGCAAAGTCTTAACAGACAGACAGTACCTAACTAGTATGCCATGAAATTAATTACTATTAAGCCCACTTGTGAATAGAGTTAGATCCCAGCAAATTTTTTCACAAAACTCATTCACCTTCTCAAGCCTTTCAAAAAGACAAACAAAATACTTGTAGAACAGATTTTTCAAAAAAAAAATTAATACTGATAGTGTAAATGCAGTGAGTACTGGTTGGGGAAAATGGGAAATGATGTTAAGTCCTCAGCAGGTTGTAATGGAGACCACAAAGATACAACTGGCCACATTATCTCAAATACAATGGTGGATCAGTCTTTGAATTTGTTACACTTTCAAAGGTTCCACTAGGCAGGATCAAGCCCAAAAGGCTTGGGCCCTAAGAGAATCTAATCTTTTTATTTGATGTGAGGATTATCACTAGAGCTTTAAAGAATAAAGGAAATTGTTATATAGTGGATGTTCCCAGGCACATGACTGGAAACAAGGCCTACCTGCTGAATTTCAAGACTTTAATGTGGTCTGTTGTTTTAGAGGTAGTAAGGTTAATCACTGGTAATGGTAAAATTATAATGGTAGTTAGATTTTGAGGTGTGTGCTTTGTGAAAGAAACTTCACATTTCAATCTCTTCTATGTGTCACAAATGTGTGACAAAAAGAATAAGGTTCTGTTTAACTGACTCTGATGTCTTGTTTTGTCTCCGAATTTAAGTTACCTGATGAAAATCACAAGTATTACTTAAATTCCCCAGACAAAATCATTTGTACAGTTTCAATTTAGAGAACATTGTTCCTTCAGGAGGATTGGCTTGTTTAATTGCAAAGGCCACAACTGATGAATCTAACAAATGGCATAGGAGGTTGGGTCATGTCAATTTCAAAAACTTAAACAAACTTGTAAAGGGAAACCTTGTAAGAGGTTTACCTTCAAAGATTTTCAAAATGGCCACACTTGTGTTGGTTGTCAGAAAGGAAAGCCTATCACTAAGGCCTCCTGTAAGGACAAATCTAGTAAGCTCAATTAGCCACTGCTTACAACTTCTTCATATGGATTTGTTTTGGACTACATCTGTATGGAGCTTAAACCTATAAGACATATCTGCCTAGTTATCATGGTTGATTTTAGCAGGTTTAGTTGGGTTTTTTTCTTAAGAAACTAAGATGAAATTTAGTGGAATCGTTAAGGCCTTTTATAAGACAATATTGAGAACCAATTGAATCAAAAGTTTTTATTACTATTAGATGTGATAACGGTAAAGAATTAAGAACAAGGATGTTTATTGAATTCTGTGGGTCAAAAGAGATCAAGAGGGAGTATAGTAATGCAAGAACTCCACAACAAAATGGAGTTGCGAGAGAAAGAACAGGACCCTTATTGGAGGTTTCTAGAACCATCGCTTGAGATTCATTTTTACCTAACACTTTTTGGCTGAGCAGTTTTAGTACTGCTTGTTATGTTCTAAAATAGGGTATAGTGGACCAAGCCTAATAATAAGACACCTTATGAACTTTTAACTGGTTAAGATACCAAACTTATAAGTTGTATAAGACCTTTTGGGTGCATGTAACCATTTCTATACCATTGACACCTGGAAAGTTTGCTGGAAAATCAGTTGAGGGTTTTAGTTGGGTATTCTCTACAAAGCAAGGCTTTTTAGAGGTATACAAATTTAGAAACCAAAAAGAGTTGAAGAAAAAACCTGCACATCACCTTTCTAGAGAACAAACCAAATGTTGCAGGGAAAGGACCAACTTGGCTTTTTGATCTTGATTACTTAACTAATTCTATGAGCTATCATCCTGTTAGATCAGATGTAGGATCCCGTTAACACTTCATAACATAAAATCGATCCACGAATCGGAACTAGAAAATGAGAAGAAAGATTGAGTTGTTTAGAGAGAGAAAGAGGAGAGAGAAATGAGAGAAAAGAGAAAAGATATTTTTAGATATTTTGAACAACTAACTTTTCCAGAGGAAAAGTTCTGAATACTCCACGACACTTAAAATTGACGCGCGGGATATTTAATAGGACCCGGGGTCAGGTTTGGGCTTGGGATTAACCGAAACATATACAATATTAGAATAATATCGAGCCGATTCCGATATTATCCTATTACAATCATTAACAATTTAAGACCGAAGCTCCATCGTAGAGTGACAAACTTCCTTGTTCCGAACTCATTAAATTGAGGCTAACAATCTCCCCGAAGGTGAGGTCTTGAACTCCGGGAACGAGCTTCCTTTATTGACTCATTAAAATTGAGGCTAACAATCATCCCCCGAAGTGAGTTCATTGATGGGCACTCACTTCTTGAGTCAGTGAGATTGCTTTTGTCGTTTAAGCTCGAGTGTTCTTGGTCTTTGTCTTCGTTGTTTGTTCTTTTGTTGTAGGTTTGTTCCTTCATGCTTTGCGATCTTGACTTTGAGCCTTTGTCATTGTCTTTATCGTCTGTGCCATCTTGCGATCTTATGTCTTTGACCAACATGCTCATATTATTGCATTATCTTGAAAGCTTTATTTCAGAGTTTTGCGAAAGCTTTGTCTTTAAATCTTGAGCTTTCTAGATAGTATGTCTTCGTAGATTGAGCATTTGAATGGGATTGAGGTTGTCGTTACCATCGTTTGACCTGCAAGTTTACGTTAGTGATAAACGAGAAAATTGATTTGAAAATCAATCGACGTGTCACTCGTTAAAGAGTTTTTGTAAGACACTCGAAGAGTGTCATAGTTTTTATCAAAATTCATCAACCGTCAATTATTTACTGGACCAAATCGCTATCCGTTGATCACAAGTTCGATTCATATAGAATTCTCGCAAGTCACCTCCAAGAGCTTGTATTGATGCGGCTCAAGCTGGATTTCCATTTCATTGTGATTTACATTACTTATCCAACTCAGATGTTCTGGGCTAATATCCACAATGATAATTTGCGTTTAGGACTCTTGATAACAGCTTATGAAACTTGATGATGTTCAACAAGGTGTTTGAAATGGAATGTGTCCTATACGAGATTTTTGATTGATTATTGCTCTAGACTCGATTTAGTTGCCTTTTGGTTTTAGTACTCGGTGCTGAGCAGATTGCCACCTATTCAATATCAACTTTCTCACGGAATGAGATGTTAATAGTAACGTGTATATCCGTGAAAAATGAGACAGGTTTTTTTTTAGAGAAAACTTCGATTGGCTGGGGGAAGGGTTGGCATTGCATCATGGGTCCATGATGTCGTTTTCAATGTCAGCAATCAACTTATGATTTCTGACCGAATATGTATTGACCCCGGTTTCTGCCTTTAGTTGTGTGGAGGGCTTCTTTCTTTAGACCACTTTTATCCATACAATTCTTTTTTCATTTCTTTACGAACTTCAATGCTTACCAAGATGTCATTACTAACACCTTGTTGTGATTGTTTTAGTGTTGTATTTCAATCTTAGTCGGCATTATCCATTTACATTCTTCTCAAATCATACCTAAGGGACTGCTATTTCTACTTTGGATTATCTTTGGGTAGATCTCCGGTTCTGGTTGGATCATAGGAGTGAGTCCTAACCTAACCACCTTATGACTCAGAATCGTCGTAAATTTAAGATGTTGTTGGGTATAAGATCAAAACATTAAAACCTTTTCAGCACATTGATGTCATTAGATCATATTTTAATACATTTTTCCCTTATTTTTAATCAATAAACACTTAGTTTTTGAAATACTTGTGATTAAAATATGTCTTGAAAAGTTCTGTGGGAGAAAATTGGTCTGCATGAATGGTTTGGGGAACATTTTGATAATGTTTTGAATACACTAAGACATGGTCGTTCATGATGTATCCATATAGTAACATTAAAACGTTGTTTTTCGAAAACTCCCCCTCAAGAAGAGGACCAATTTAAAATTGTTGTCTTTGAAAAAAACACTGTGTGGGATGAGTGTATGAACACACATTTTGAGAGATTATGAATTGTCATTGAGGAAATTCTTGATAAATGGTGTTCAACTTTTTGAAAATAAACCAAATGTTTGACGAAGTCTCTTCTAACGCTAAGGGTAAGCGCTAAAGTTCCAACTATCCTTTTTCTTGAGCTAAAACCATTGAATGTCTTGTAAGAACATCTCAAGGTCGAGAAACGTTAACTTTCTCGTTGTGAGGATAAGTTATAAGCCTTCCTTTATTTGAAGTCCGGGCTATGTACTGATATTTGCACATAAAGCCATTAAGAAAATTAGAAATGAATGTTTGAACTATTTGCAACTCTCGCTAGAAACTTCATTTACACAACAGTGTCATGTTTATCGACATTTCTAACACGTAAATGTTATCGATTCCAAGAGACATGTCCGAGAAGATTTTTTTGGAAATTTTCTGTTTGCTGATTTTGTATTTTCTTTTGAAGTTTTATATTTTTGTATTTTTCTTTTCTCAAAATTTGTACATGGTGATGTTGATGATGATATCAAGCAATTCTCATTTGTCAGAACCTCCAGTTCAGCTGGAGTTCAAACATCTCTACCATCCTTTGAAAAGATACTTTAAACCGATCATCACGGTAGGGCTTTTGTAAACATGTCAGCTAATTGGTATTCAGTTATGACAAAATATAGTTCAATTAAACCATTTTCAACCTATTCCCTTATGAAGTGATACCGAGTATGGATGTGCTTTGTCCATGAGTGTTGTGCCGGGGTTGGCACGAGATTGCTTGGTGATTGAGAGTCGCTATAAAACGTATTTTGTTGTAGTTGATGCCATAATCTTGAAGTTATGTCCTCACTTACACATTCTTGAGCACAACTTGAAGATAACGCCACATATCTGCCTCTGCTGAGACATTGTAGTGCAGTTTTGTATCTTTAACATCCAACTTACAGCTTATCACAAGGAACTGTATCCCTCCAGAAGTGCTTTTTCGAGTATAAGGCACTACGCAATTGATCAGCGTGCTGAAAATGCTGTTAGTTCAAAGCCAGATTCCTTTGGTTACCAGATTCCCATGTTAATGGTCCCTTTAGGTATTTAAAGATTCTTTTTACCTACTTTAGGTGCTTTTGTGTTGGTCGGGCTTGATAAGTGCACAATTGCATACTGCTTGCACTAAGTCTAGTCTACTAGATGTCATGTTCATAAGTGACCCGATTTTTACTACGATAATCAGAACTTGGTCTAGGGTTCTCCTCTCAAGTCGAAATCTAGTGTTTCTGGTTTTGTAGCCAATGGTGTACCAATGGAGTGACAATTGTCCATATTATGCTTTTTTAGAATTTCTAAAGCGTACTTGGCCTGATTGATAAAAATACCCTTTGGGGACTGGTGGATCTGAAGTCCTAAAAAGAATTTCATCTCCCCCATTAAAGACATTTCAAATCCTATGTGCATATAACTTTTCTTATACTTTTTGAGTATTCTAGGGTTTTGTTTGACCCAAAAATTTTGTATATCAACGTATATCGAAAAGTAGAATATAATCCGTATTTTATCTTGAATAAAGTGGGGTCAATTGTACCTTTAGTAAAGCCTTTGGACATCAGGAAGGTTGATAGTTCATCGTACCAGGCTCTTGGAGCTTGCTTTAATCCATACAAAGCTTTCCTAAGAAGGTATACTTTTTCTGGATTGATTGGATCACAAAAACCACTTCTGGCTGAGAACATAGAACTCCTCCTTCAGTGGACCATTAAGAAATGCCGTTTTCATGTCCATCTAATAGATTGGAAAAGACTTGTGTGCTGCGTAGGCAACGAAAATCTGAACTGCTTCTAAGCGAGCAACTGGTGCAAATGATTCACTTCAAATTCAACACTTCTCCTGAGGTGTACTTTAGCTACCAAGTCGCGCTTGTTGCGAATTACAGTTTGATCTTCATCCTTTTTGTTCTTCCATAACCACTTTAGCTTTATGACTTTCTTGCCAAATGGTTTGTCGATGAGTTCCCAGACTTGTAGTCTGTCGAACTGATGAAGTTCATCATGCATTGCTTCGATCCATGCAGAATCAGCCATTGCTCCTTAATGTTCTTCGGTTCAACAATTACTCACCATGAGTGCTGAAATACACATTTCAGGATATGTGGCAAGTGTGGTCTTGTTTGAAACTGCATGGTTGGATATCCACGAACTTGTTCTAATGGATGATCTCTAGTCCACTCGGTTTTTTTTTTTAAATCATGACTTTGTGGTTTGAATGAATGCACATCGGTATTATCAATGTTCGCTGTGAGGAAGACCTCACCAATTTCTTGTACCCGTGTACAAAAGGATTGATAAATTCAGGCTTCTGAAACGATGCATGCGGTGCTTGATCATTGTTGTTTTCCTTCAGTGAGGACCGTGTGTTGGATTGTAATATTTCTTCAAGTAAAGGAATGAAGAGATATTCAACCCTTGTTGTGCGAATCTGTCTTTTCATGCTGAAGGAACAAATTTTGTCTTGGGGGCACGGGGTCAGAGTTGTCATAATCTGATGCCTTTCTGTCATTGAGGAACGAGCCTGTAAGAGACATTTTAACAGACATCTCTTGTCGTGTGTGCGAGGTCTGAAATGTTGTGATAAGACTTCATTTCTTTGATTTCATCAAACTGATATGTATGGACTCAACTATCATTCTAGTTCTGCTTGTTGTAAACACGATATCCCCTTCGACTGAGTAGGAAATATCCCACCATGACTCTTGGATCCTTTTTCTTTCATCTTATCCGATTTTCACCCATCTCTAAGTTATGTAACATATGCAACAAAAAGATGTGAAGATGTTTTATTGAAGTTTCCGTAATTGCATGATTTGGATATGCGTCTTTCCATGAGTGGATATGATGATTGATCTGTTCTGAGTATAGCATGCGGTTGCAACTGCTTCAGCCCAAAATGATAATGGAAGCTTAGAAGCTGAAAGCATCGTTCGAGCAGCCTCAACAAGAGTACGGTTCCATCTTTCGACAACGCCGTTCTGTTCAGGTGTTCGAGGAGTGGAAGTTTGATGTTCAATGCCTTCTTCTTTGAAATAAGCATGTAGCTGTCTTGTTCAAGAATTCCGTGCCTTTGGACAGTACGGACAGTAATAACTTGAGTTGAAGATTGCGTGATTCATCGTGAGAAGTATTTTGGATTTCTGGTGTTTCTCCTTGGATCGTAGAAAAAGGTGTCCAGTGTATCTTTGAATAGTATCAAAATCACCAGAATATACTCTTCCTTTTATACTTGCAAAGAGCAATGGACACCACACAAGTCCATGTGAAGCAAATTAAGCCTTCCTTTGGAACTTGGGAACAGATTTTGATTTAAATGTGCTTCTTTTTGCTTTTACTCATTTCACAGACGAACAAAGTTGATCTTGACATTATGTCAAAACTTAGGTAAAGCCTGTCACAAATATATTCTTTGAGTGTATGCGTGATGTAATGAAGTTATGATGAGAAAGCCTTCGATGCCAGAACATGCTTGAGTTGGTGAAGCTTTTAGCCATGAACATATTGGAGTTGATGAGTTGTTGCTTAAAGAGATATGGTGTAGAGATCAGATCCACGACTACAGTTAGTTAAAAATCGTTCCTGATGATCTCTAACAAAACATGTAGATTTCCTGATAGCAACCTCTAAATCAGCATCACAGAATTGACCCAAACGAGAAAGATTGTGATTGAGGCCTTCGACGTAAATAAACCCGTTTGATCGTGACATTCCCTTGAATCAGATCTCATAACATGAATTGGACGCAAAATAATCATTTACAACGAACAGTACCTAGAAATTTCTCCACAAAATTTTACACAACAGATTGAGATTTCCCGTCATGTGCTTTGTGCATCAAGAGTCAAACAATGGAATTAGGATGAGTTGTACAATCTGCAAGAGAATTAGAGGCGATGAACATTGGACAAATTGGTTACTAAGGATTTGATATATTGAAGACATTAGTTATCCTTGAGGACATTGTCTATAGTGGACTATTACTTGTTGATTCATCATCTTTCCTAATCTTGGGCATCCATATCTTTTGGTCTTAAGTGGCTTTTTGTGTCATGTTAACTGATGGACATCTCTTTAGCTATCCACCATTTCCATTCCTGATTGTATTCTCAATCAACTTCCTTATAGTAACTCTTGGATTTCTGAATAGTGGTATCTGATGCAACTGTTTTCTTTATGGGGTGTTGCAAACAGATTTGTTCCACTTTCTACTTGGGTTACTTAGCACAATAGGCACTACATTAGGCCTCTCTAGTTCTAGCTTCACGTCTTTCAAGTATCGAGAAATACAAGGCATCATGATTAGATTTAAACACAACTGTTCACATTCAGCACAAACAGCATTCGCATCAATTTCTGGTGTTTGAACTGTCATTACACGCAGTTATAGGACTTTGTTTTCTTGGAAAATACTAGATATCCTATGATGGTCGTCTACTTCCTTCTTGAACTTCACTGACTATTGTTTGGCACGACCTTTATCTTTAACTTGTTAGCACTTAATCGTGGTCTGCTAACAATTGTAGCCTGTGAATTTACTCCTGGAAGATTTAGGCATGTGAGGATTCGTTTCCTAGAAGCAAGAGGCAACTGTGTGTTCTAGTTTGTGTTGTGGTGGATGGCAATTCTATACATTCCTGGTTTAAGGCACATTGTGTTTCAAACTGCTCCTGGTTTTCTATTTGAGGCAAACTCTGTTTAGTGTCTGGTTTAAATAAAACCATCCGACACATTAGTTTTAGTACCGACTGTTCGTTTGAAAACTTCTCATTTTCAGGAGAATTTGGAATTAGGAGTCGCGTTTTCCTAAGCTAATGTTTTGGAATCCTTGAGCATTTGGTTGTCGAAACTACAAATGGTTTATCAAAAAGAGTTTTCCACAGACCTTTCTTTTGTTACCAGATATGAGTTCATTTATCTCATTTATCACTATGTTCTTGTCTTGCATTTGAGCTTTCATAATTTTGTATTTCATGATATTGTGCACGTTCTTTTCGAAATACATTTGAGCATTTTCATTGCAAACTGGGTTGTTTTATCATCTGTTCTTTACAATGTTGTAAAGAAAGCTATCAAGAGAAATCGAGTGTTTTTCCAAGTTTTAGCAAAACTCTTTAAAAGCTTATTATGCAACTTCGTTATCAACAGGATTCAGTTTGTTTCGAAAGCTTTGTGCAAGACATTCACAATTTTTGACTTTATGAGATACATGCCATTGTAATTCCGTATAGAATTTAAAATGAGACCAGAGAATGCAAATTTGAACATGTAACATCTTAGACACACACTCCTTAGAGAAGTAGATCATATATGTTGAAAAATCAACCTTTTACTGAATTCAAGTTCGTCAATCTCATTTTCAAGGATTTAACGTACTCCCAAATCGTCATTCATTTCTCTTTTTAGTTCATGAACAAAACAATGACTGTCCAGTATAGTTTTGTTGAAAGACGGCATTAATAACGTTTTGATCAATATTCCATTGTCTTAGCAGTTGGGTTGGAAATGCTCTATTAGTCTGATTAGACCAAGTTTGTTGACAAAATTGTTTAAAATGATTGAAGTTGTTTGTCCATTTCGTATAAAGTTGTCTTACTTTTACTAATGGGATTTTGAAAATGGGTAGAAAGCAACGTGTTTAGCAATGTTTGGCTTTGTCCTAACAAACGTTTTTTCTCCACAATTGTCTTCCTAACTTCTTTAGTCGCGTTCCAACTGATCATGATAGGTTTGGATGGTGGTTTGAAAGTTTCATATAAGATGTTTTGATATGTGTGATCTATGAATCTATTAGTTTCACTTTGTCTTTTATCTATTTTGATCTACTCTCCTTTTCAAGAGTCACTGTCTCTTCCTCTTGGGCAAAATCTGTTTGCAGGATCAGAAGTATCATTACGGGATTATAAAACAAGCTTTTAGATTTGAGCTTTCTTAAGGTACTTTGGATTAGCAAAGGTTGATCTAACATTTATTAGGGTTGCGCATTTGGGTGTCTAACATGTGGAGATGGTCTGAATTGTACTGACTAACGTTATAAAGAATTTCATTTAAAATTTTATTGTTTTGTCATTTAAATATCGTGTCAATGTCTTTTCCTTTCCTTACTTTAAATCCGAAATAACCTTACTTTTCTATTTGAGTTGACTTCAAATTGTGACCTAGTTAACAGACTCTTTTGAATAGCTCATCGTGTTTCTGATTGGCACAAACTGGAAATTTCGGTTAGGTTTTAGTTTATATACCCTCTTTTTTATGTCAATGATTTAAGAGCAATAGTTCTTAGAGTGTCATTTAACTTTGTTTGAAGTATTTTATAATCACTCTTAGGTCAATTAAGGGCCGTTTGTTACTTCTCAAGCTCAGTTGTTTGGTTGAAGTGCAATCAATGAACTCTGCCGACTGCTAGTAGCCTCCCCAGAGCCCTACTAGACCTCATCAAGGTTAGTTTTGCACTCTTCCATTTCTTGAGTTAATGATGCGTTTGCTTTCTTTAATTGCTTTAATATCGTTTTGTTTTCCTCCGTATCAAGAGTCAAATTAGCAATTAAATTAGCAAGCGCAGCACGCTCATTCACACATTCAGCCGCATTTTGATCAACCTGATTATCATTAGTACATATATTTGATGATCAGGAATGACATTGCTTATCATCCTTCTCCAAAACATATGTGTCGTTAATGGATTCAGGTTGCTCAGAATGTCATCTCATATTGGCAAACACGTCATTTTCATCATGGTTTTGTACCTGTTCCAATGGCTGACTAGTAGAACTGATTTCTTCAGGTGAGACCTCCTGAATCTTTGCCATGTAACTGTATGTGCTTCACATCTTGTTCATCAATCTCTTCTTCGTGTCCTTCTAGCCAATCTGCTTGCTCAGCTTGAAGGTGGAACACCTTGTTCAGCTTGTTTGCACATCATCATCTTCTTCCTTGTGTACGCGTAGTCTTTACACGCTTTAGGTTTCCTGCATTCCTGGGATAGTGCCAAATCACTTGCTGTTAAAGCACTGTATCCCAATTTTCGTTGCACTACGGACTGCCTCACTGTTTCCCTTGCCCAGCAATGTCATCGTCCTTTGATTTCCAAAAACTGCCCTGACTGATTGTCGTTGTTATTTACCTTGGTGTAGTATCTTAGTCTTGTCCTGAGTTTGAAGAAGTTCGAAGGTTGTTGTTTGGTAGGTTTGTATAGATTCTTGAAGTACTTAGCAGGATGCCAGTTCTTTTTCATATCCTTATCCCTCCTGAGCTTGGTTCTGGATACACTGTCTTCCTCAGAACGGACTCAGATTGAGGAGTAACTGGTTTGACGATCTCTTTGCCTTGGTGTATGGTTAGAAGCACTTGGTCGTGTGGAAGAAGATTGCATGTAGGATGGTGCATTCGACTCTTTGAGGTTTTGGTGCCTGATAGTGTTATATGATTATGGTTGAGCCCGCAAGAGTGCTAATGGATTGCACTTCTGGCTAATCTCTCAGACGGATATCATTAACTTCGTTTTGAAATGCTTTAGAACGTCAAACTGCTTGTGAATATGAGACTGTGTCTATTTCCTGTCTCTGCTTGGGACAACGTCACAAATCTTGACACATTATGGTTGAAGTTGTGTAATGAATTGACTTCACCATGCATTGGTGAAACTTGCTAGTTGTTCCTTGTCAACTCATTCATCTGTTTATAAAACATGAGTAATAGACTCCATGAATTCTCCATATCGAGAAGTAAACTTCCCAAATTCCCTAGAATAGATGGTCTTTACTCTTGTACGTTCAACGAATTCACCCGTTGATAAGCCTTCTCAATGGCTGTTCACATCTCCTTAGTTGGTGTTGCATGCATCAACAGTTGAGTAAATTTCATCTCCAATACCAGTCAAAATCAAGAAAATAGCTTCCTTTTCAGCTTGAAAGTAAAGTTTGTTCTCTGTTGTCATGTTGTGTATTGTCTCAGCTTCTTCATGTGCAGCTACTGGTAGAATGTTCTCTGCTGCTTCAACTGCTGCAATGAGTACGTTCGTAGGCGTATATGGACCTTCAAAGATGCACTTCCTCAGATATTCACCATTCGATTTAGTGTCGAGGTATCGTAGAAAACGCGACGACTCGGGAATCTCTTCCTGGCCAAGCATTGGTGGACGATCTTTTGAACCAGCTGCCATGATATTGTTGTGCATTTGGCTATCTGTTGAGGATGTGTTGACTGGAGTAGACATGATGAATGAATAGTTATGAATTATGAAGTGTGAATGATTTTGTTGGATCTTAAGTGGATATGATGTGATTGAAATTGTGGTTGTATGCAATTCACGTTCACGGGATTTTACTCGTCTATGATCAAAACCGACAAATGATTAACGGGATTTTACAAGATCACTAGATAACCGTGAATGAATGATCGGAATCAGCGGCCAATTATTTAAAGATAATTTTTCTGGCTGGGTTACAGCAGATTGTTTATGCTCACCAAACTGAAACGGGCCTATTACACAGATGGGCCGTGAGATAGGGAAACAATAAACAAGTCGTTACACAAATTTCCAAAAAACTAAAAAATGTATATAAATCATTGTAACGGTGGTTTTGGGCCTCGAAAATATCCTTTAACCAGCTTAGCTAGTTATAGGTAATCTGTTCACGTTTTCTCTTTCGATTTGAGAGGTCACGGGCCTAAAAAAGGACTTACGGATCAAAACTTATGGCTGTTTTTGAAACCCTTTTATTTCACACAAGATTTCTAGAACAAAACGCAGTGCAATCTTTAACCAAAACGCAGTGACACCAAACGCAGTGGGACACCAAAACGCAATGACACCCAAAACGACAGTGAATTCTGGTCATAATCGCAATGAATCTTGGTCAAAAACGCAATGAAATTTGGTCAAAAACGCAATGAAATTTTGTCAAAACGAATGAAATTTTTGCAAAGCAATGAAATTTTGTCATAAACGCAATGAATCTTGTCAAACGCAATGAAATTTTCTTCAAAACGCAATGAAATTTGGTCAAACGCAATGATGTCTTCAAAAACGCAACTTGCAATCAAATCGCAATGAACCAAATATCTACATACCAATGATCAAAACGCAACAGAAGAAATCAAACGCCCAAACAAGAAAAAAGTCAAAACGCAACCTAGAAAAAAATACGATTTTTCACCCAAAAATCACCTGTAATCACCCTTTTGACCTTTTAACTTGATTTTCTTGACAATTAGCTACTTATGCCTAGATCTTGTTAATAACATAAAACATTCTCACATCTAAAGCACAAAAAATTCGGTAGTTGATTTTTTTTCAATATTAACACGAGATTTTGATCTTGTTTATCCCACAAGATTCAACACGAATCCACACGTAGCTCTGATGCCAATTGTAGGATCCCGTTAACACTTCATAACATACAATCGATCACGAAATCGGAACTAGAAATGAGAAAGAAAGATTGAGTTGTTTAGAGAGAGAAAGAGGAGAGAGAAATGAGAGAAAAGAGAAAAAGATATTTTAGATATTTTGAACAACTAACTTTTCCAAGTGGAAAAGTTCCTTATATACCCCGACACTTAAAAGTGACGCGCGGGATATTTAACTAGGACCCGGGCTCGGTTTTGCTTGGGATTAAACCGAAACTATACAATATTAGTATTAATTATCGAGCCCGATTCACGATATTATCCTATTAAAAAATTAACTAATTTTAAGACCGAAGCTCCAATCGTAGAGTGACGAACTTCCTTGTTCGACTAATAATGAGGCTAACATCGGAGAATCAAGCTAACAGAACATACAGGTTCAACAAGAAGCTATATCATGCAGGTACAAAAGACATTATTAATGCAGCGGATTCTGAAAAGAGGATGAATATGCTCAAGACTACATTTGTACTGCCAATATGGCCTTCTTATTCTTCAACAATCACTCCTGCTTTAAAGACAGATGAAAAGAGAGAAGGTCCAAGAGAGGAAGAACAAGTCTTTTTGGATGAACTTGAAAGACTTAAGAGGCAAGAAAATGAGGCTAATGAGGAAGCTGAAGCTCTCAGGAAGGAGTTTGCACAAGAAACTGAGAACTTGGTTATAAAAAAGAAGAGACTCTAAGGCTCGCGAGTACTAACTTTTTTATTACTGTTTCTTAAGCCACACCAGCTAAAGATAGCAGTAGAACCTAGTTATTACTATTAGATACCGTTTGTACTTGACGGTCTCATGAGGGACTATCTCTTTCTGATCCAACAAATCCTGATCAAGATGATTCAGAAATACCTCCACTAGAGGATATTTATCAAAATTCTACTGATGGTATCTTTACTAATTCATCTTATGATGATGAGGGTGCAGTGGCTGACTTCACAAACTTGGAAACTGTTATGAATGTTAGTCCTATTCCCACATCAAGGATTCACTCTTCTCATCCTTCAACACTTATTCTAGGAGATCCAACCTCAGCAGTTCAAACAAGAAGCAAAGTGAATAAAAGTTCTGGAGCCCATGCTTTTGTTAGTCTATGTTCAAAGCAAAGGAGAAATAATCACTAGGACTTCCAGCTATTGTTTATTTGCTTGTTTCCTATCTCTAAATGAACCAAGAATTATTTCTGAAGCACTTGATGATGATAAGTTGGGTTGGATGCTATGCAAGAAGATTGCTGCAGTATTTAGATTCAGAAGTATGGGTCTTAGCGATTTGCCTTATGGAGTAAGGACTATCTGGTACAAAGTGGGTTTATCGAAATAAGAAGGATAAAAGAGGAGTTGTTGTCAGAAATAAAGCAATGTTAGTTGCTCAGGGACATAGCAAGAGGAAGGTATAGACTATGATGAGGTTTTTGCTCCGGTGGCAAGGATTGAAGCCATAAGGATCTTTTTAGCTTTTTCCTCTTACAATGAGGTTTTATTGTTATCATATGGATGTGAAAAGTGCTTTCACTTTATGGCAAAATTGATGGGGAGGTTATGTGTCTCTACCTCCAGGTTTCTAGATCTAATCATCCTCAGATGTCTACAAAGTTGTCAAATCTCTATATGGGCTACATCAAGCTACCAGAGGCCTGGTTATGCTACTTTATTACTTTCTTGTTGAAGAATGGATACAGAAGAGGAACCATTGACAAAACTCTCTTCATAAAGAAGGACAAACATGATATCATACTAGTTTAAGTCTATGTGGATGATATCATCTTTGGGTCTACAAAGAAATCTTGGTGTGATGAATTTGAGGCATTAATGAAGAGTAGATTTCAGATGAGTTCAATAGGAGAGCTCACTTTCTTTCTTGGATTACAAGTCAAACAGAAAGCAGATGGTATCTTTATTAGTCAGGATAAGTATGTTGCAGAAATCCTGAAGAAATTTGACTTTGCAAATGTTAAGACTGCTAGTACACCAATTGAGACTCAGAAGCCTTTAGTCAAGGATGAGGAAGCCAGTGATGTGGATGTCCATCTCTATAGGTCCATGATTGGCTCTTTAATGTACTTGACTGCTTCTAGGCCTGATATTATGTTTGCAGTCTGTGCTTGTTCTAGGTTTCAGGTCACTCCAAAGTCTTCCCATCTAAGTGCTGGTTCAGAGAATTTCGTTAGGTATCTAAAAGGGCAAACCCAAACTGCGGTCTTTGGTATCCTAGAGTGTATTCATTTGACATAGAGTCCTACTCAGATAAGTGACTATGATGGAGCAATCTTGATAGATTCCACAACAGGAGGTTGTGAATTTCTTGGCAGGACGATCATTTCTTGGCAATGCAAAAAGCAATACCCATTGTGGCAACTTCTAATAGAGGCAGAGTATGTTGCTGCTGCAAGTGCTGTGGGCAAGTTTTGTGGATTCAAATCATGTTAGACTATGGGTTCAACGCATGAACACAAAGATCTATATTAGATAAGGAAAGCAACAATGCATTGTAAACATATCCTAGTATATCTTCCAAAACAAAGCATATTGCTATGAGGCACCACTTCATAGAGCTGTATGAGAAGAACTTATCCAGGTGCTTATAATAACACTGATGACAATGTAGATGATCTACTACACCAAGGATTTGTGTTTGCAGGTTCCAGTTCTTGGTTGTTTCTATTGGGATGATAAATACAATAAGCTGCATTGGTTAAAGGTAGGAAAAATTTGACTGTGTTGTATAGTTTGTATGATGTTCTGGTGTAAGGTACATTTAACCGTAGGTGCGGCTTTTCAAAAGGTTTGAGAGGATATTAGAGAGTCATTGAGAAGAGTTATTGCTTGTACTGAAACACTATTGTTTCTACATTGTTCATTCTTTAGTTGGACAAAGTTAGTACCGACTGTGCAAAGTTAGTACCGGTGGGCAAGTTTTTGTACGCTATAGAGACGTTGAGAAAAATACAGCCAAGGATACAAAGTGTAAATTGAAACGGTTTCCTTGAAGAATTACGGTCTCCTAAAACTATATAAACCATCTCAATTGCACAGTTCCTTTACGAATCTCTCTCAACTACATTATGTTATCTACACGCCTAATATCTCTCTTACGACGAATCACTCTTTCGACTACAAGGCTGTACTTGATTCATGTCTAAGCACCACATGGTCGATATTGGAGAAGTCTAAAGGGATGCAGAGTTCACAGAGATCATTATTTTCTTAAGCGCAAGGTTCAATTCATCATGCTCTCACTGTAAGTCCTGTTGTTTCTACTAATCTTGTTGAACAGTTTTTTGGGACGTCTGCTAAGTCCTAAATCATCAACAATTTTAGGCACATTACTGCCAAAGTAGCGGGCGGAGGCGGGGGATGGCAAGCCTGTGTTATCTCTGAGGCATCAATAGAAGTTGGATATTCTTTTTGTGTTTGCTAATGGATAGGGACTCATTACCTTAATCAGGCTATTTTTGATGCTATACAGCATATGGGTATATGAGGGGGATTTAACAGTGTAACATTAATAAAGCTTTGTTTTCACCCTAATGGAGGTTTTTATTTCATACAATGAATCACTGCCTTAGTTCAAAAAGCACCTATTGGGATAAAATTCCTACTAATATTGCCACTGCTGTCATTTGCTTAACATCTAATCAGAAGTATAATTTTTCTAAATTAATTTTTGATGGTATGCTTAGACATTTAGATGCTAAGAAGAAGTTTGTAATGTACCCACGTTTTATTTCTATCTTTTTAGATAAACAACTAGCTAATGTACCTGTACCTTTAGATCATTTTCCTGTAAATACTTTAACTAGTAAAGTCTTTTCTTTCATGGTTAAAAAGGGTAAACATTTCTCAGGGAATGTCACCCCTTTATTTGCTTCATGTTGGTTCAACCAACTGATGGATGCGGTGCTCCTTCAGATAAGCATCTGGATAGCACAACCTACACCTTCTATGCTCCATAGTGACATAACTAATGAGCCACAGACTAAATCATCTTACCTGACTCACACTAGTGAAGTACTATGAGCAACAAACTGACCATCCCCAAGACCTTCACTCAATCTACTATCATTCCTGATTCTATTCAAAAACTTCTGGTGGGAATTCTTGGAGGTCATTCATCCTGTGATAATCCTTTCAGGATGAGGGTGAATGACACTCCAAAGTATCTTTGATCTTTGTCTTTCTTTATGTGCAACAGGTTGCAGATCAAGCCATAGAAATACAACACTTGAGGCTCAGACTCCAAAAAAAGTCAAGAAGGCAGCTAAACCTGTACTCAAACACCACAGCAGCATGGGCTGCAAGTGTCTCCTTGAAGCACGATTGGCAAGAAGAGATCCTCAAAGAAAAACTGGGTGCACAAAGAGTCTGTATCCAACAAAGGGAGGAAGCTGCTAAGAGTTAATCCTTCAGTCCATAGAGATCCTCTATTTGATGATATTCCTGAAGATACACTTGATCATATGGAAACTGAGAATGCTCAAGTTGGGGGGAGGATAAGAGATATAATGGGTGAAGAGAAGGAGATTGATGAAAATATACTTAGTACTGAGATGTACTTAGTACTGACAAGGAGAAAGTTGTACTGACAGGAGATAGTTAGTACTTACGCGACCAATAGTTAGTAATGACGGATCCAAAAAGTTAGTATTGACAGGCCAAATTAAAGGTCCCGATAGCAAATTGAAATACTGATGAGCAGAAAGGTACTGAAGAGCATACTGAGGAAGGGAGTGCTAGCAAGCTAATCAAACACTATTTTTACAATTTTTGGGAGGATGAACAATAGCTAAGGTATTCTCAACATGATGTCCAAGCCAACATCAGTTTTAGAGAAAAAGGAAAAGGTTGTTGAGTGGAAGGATATTGAAGGAATATGACAGACCTAGCCTACTTCTACAGATCACTTCTGACATTAAAAGCACATTCCAAAAATGATCAAAAGACAAAAGGAAAGAAGAAAATAGAAGAGGAGGATGAATCTAATAAAAGTGAAACTGTGGTATTCCTGAAGCTGAGAAGAAGTTTATCAGCTTGCAAGTGTTGAAGAAATAGATAGGAGAATACAAGAAGTAGTGGGAAGATGAAGAAGAATGAAAACAGACTAGATGAAGAAAAAGTACCAATGAAGCTCTCATAAGAAATTTTGATGACATAAAGCAAGAATTGAGGCTGACAGACTTCTTGCAGAGAAGCTTCCAAGAACAAGAATGAGAGCATTTTACAATAGAAGAAGAGCAAAAGTTCCCCATGACACAATTGCTGCTCAAGAAAAAATTCCTTGCTCAACAAGATCAAGGGCCATCAGGAATAAACCCACCAACCAGAATCACTGAGAATCAAATGGCTGACCTACTTGAAGCATTGGTAGGGAAGCTTCAAGCTAATGAATTGGAAAAAACCAAGTAGTTTTGAAGAAATACAGCCTTGTATGAGAAGAGCATGCATTTTGGAGCTTAAACTAAAAAATTATGAAGAGCACTATTCCGACAACCTATACGCCGTATCCATCAAGGAAGATACGGCGTATCTGTGCCTTAATCTTCACTCAGCATCCACGAAGAGAAGATCTATACGCCTTATCCAAAAGAAAGTCATACGCCGTATTCAAATACAAGACATGGAATATTTTGGAATATAATAATCATGGAGCCCACGCCAACAAACCCTAATACGCCATATTAAACTCATTTAATATGGCGCATCGACTAAATTCCAGACTCTATAAATAGTGAACCATAAATACAAATTTAGGTGTGCACAAAGACTAAGAAGGAGGCATTAACCACCAGGTTCGATTTTTAGAAGAGAAGAGAAGCCAAGAAGGTCTTGAAACACAATTCAATCCATAGGAAACCCTTGTAATTTCTATACTCTAAATACGCGTTCAGTTTTTGGTATCGTTCATTATTGTTTAGTTTACCTTAATCGTTCATCTATGACATTTGTATAGTTACAATGGCTATTTGCTAATACGTTTAGGTATTAGCCATGTATATAATAATTTAACGTTGGGTTTACGTTTATTTTGATTGCATGCTTATTCGTTGTGTGTTGTTTTATGTTTATCAATTTATGCTCATTTACGTGCTTAAGTATGTGACCTATCATTCAACTGGATCTAGGAATACAAATAGAGCATTAGCTAGATGCCGGGATAGCTCTCCATATCTACAATTTTTATATCTAAAGCAACAGGATCACAAATATTGACTTATTTTTGCCCTTGGTTGAATGAATAGTTAGACTAGCAGGTGACCTAGGATCAACAAATAACGTTTTGATACCTTGGGTAAAGATCTAGATAGTGGACTACTAGTATATATAGAGCCGTTGAGCAGTAAGTTAGTAAAGTCTCGATGAGCTAGGATTCGATAAGATCACCATTATTGTCTCCTAAGATAGATTATAATCAACCATGAATACTTTATGCGGATGGGGATAATTGTGACATAATTTCCAGATCTAGGTTTTAGGAAGAAGTACCGCCTAAATCTAGGAATGATATATCAACAACAAGATAAGACAATCATTGCAGTTATAAACTAAAACTTATGTTTCATTAGATTAAACATGGTAAATACGTTTTCCTTACATTAGGCTTGACCGCTTCTCTATCTTCTAACTATCAACTTATGTGTGTTAATTGCCCTCGTCTCAGTCTAGGTAAACCAAAACTCGTGCCAGTCTCTATAACAACCCACAATTTTCCTCTATGTAATTATCCATCTATTAAATTAGATGCAATTTTCCTCAGTGTAATTTCCATCTATTAAATTAGATGCAATTTTCCTCAGTGTAATTTCCATCTATTAAATTAGATGCAACCATTTTCATGGAAAGATTTTTGCTTTATTCCATCCATAATGTAACGTAACTTACATTACAAAAGTAAACGAGCTCACGCAACCTACCAATGCTAATTTCATCAACGTTTATATCAAGTAAACGTTATAATGTGTCAAGCAATATGTTTAAACTCCATTTTACCATACGTTATCTATTTAACGTACCATTCTTAACGTTATTATAAAACGGATTTTAAACGTTAACGTTTATATCAAAACCATAACTATATGTAATATTTACATACAAAATAAATGTACAAGCTTTCAAGGCATGTGTACAAGTGTACAATGCATAACTTTTGAATATGTTTTCCCTCCAAAACCATGGTATAACTCGTTTAAGCTCAATGTACAACCCGATAATGCATAACATTCAAAATATGCATTTTCCCTTTAATTTCTTTATACATCATTCGTACCACTCTTTAAGCCTAAGTTACTACTCTCTAATGCACAACATTTGAACTAGTTTACCCTCCATTTCACTCCACACACTCGGCAAAACCCTAAAAACCTAACCCGAAAACCATAAACAACCTGATACCTCTAAACTAATTTCGAGCCAAGTTTAAACCAAGTCAAAACCTAGCAAGCATACTCCACAATGATGCACCACCTTGCCTACCACCTTGTCACCACCTTGCACCCTAAGTAAAGCACCTTTTCACTCTTTCACACATCGCCACCTCACCACCTACTTGTCACCACCTTGGTTATTCAAACCCCCTCACCTTCTAACACCTTGCTAAGCTATCCTCCTAGTTTCTAATAGTCACTAGTAGCTAACCTTGGCCACCACTCTTCTCAACTTGGCCACCACTCCAAGTTTCTAGCCTATATATACACGCATACATGCATACTTTAAAAATTACCATTTAAACTTAAACCCTACCTCGAAATTCATGTTCTAGCCAGCTAAGGAAAGGAAGGAAGGTCTTTAAGCTATTTTTGAACAAGGGATAAGAAAATAATGAGTTCTTGATTCATTCTAGCTTTCGGGTTGTAACATTTTATCATATTTTCGACCATATCAAAGCAATTTTGATCCATTCAAGCTCTAGTAAGCCTCATAACTTGTTCTATAATCTCTTGTCATATATTAGATTATGTATAAGCTTTCATATAATCATTTGTTCAAGCTAAACTCTTTTGGAAACCCTAAGTCTACTCGTTTGGTTTTCCTAAACCAAATGCACCCCTTAAAACCATAAAAGCTCTTTTCGTGAACCTAATAAGCTATAAGCCATAAGTTGTTGTAATAAGCTATTTCTATAAGCTCACTTATCACTTTTATAATAATTAAAACTAATCCTAAAAGCCCTAACCCATCGGGTTATTGTTTCTAAACCAAACGTACCTATTTTGGATTTTTAAGCTCATAAGCTCTTTTCATAAGCTACAAGCTCGTAAAACTTACTTATTTTAGCTTATAGTAATAAGGTATATGCTGCAAATTGATTTTGAGATCAAAAATACAAAGATTATGGAATTTGGACTAAAAACGCAAAACATTTCATGCATAAGGGTATATATTGTAACTTTTGAAATTATTAAACTTTCGGGCCAAAAGTGTAAATACTACAAAGTTATACCACAGGGGCCTGTTTTTCTAATTTCCAAAGTTAAAGGTTTAATATTTTAAAAATATAATTAAAGGGTTAAAAGTGTAAATTAATATATACCAAGGGTATATATTGTCATTTTCATATTCACAAGGGTATAAAATGTAATATTTTTATGTTAATTATAAAAATATATTTAAATATTATAAGACTCAATTTTATAAAAACCCGACACATTTATCATTTCATTCATCGATCGAAACACTATAGAATAATTATGTTATATATTTAACATAATTTATCATACACTAGCTTTTGAAGAAACTTAAAAAGATAAAATCCTATTATTTAAACTATAACGTATCACGTAACTAGAGAATTTCATGTGAGGGGCTTTCATTTGGGTAGACGTTTTGACGAGTTGCTGGATTTACGATTTAAAGTGTCCTAGCTCCTCAAAAGTTTACCACATGACCTCTGGATTATGATAGCCCGAACAGTGATACGATGTTTTCACAAACTAATAAACCAAAATCATTTACGTTAAACTTTATGAAATAAAGTTTTGAAACAATCAAACTAAGACTTGACATATTACCCCAGGTTGCGTGACGAAGCCGTTTATTTCCATTTGAGTCACTTTTGACATCAATCAACTACCTTATCAAGGTGAGTTCATAGTCCCACCTTTACATGTTTTCTAAACTCCGTGGGGAGATACATGCTATAAACATGAATACAAGTATTTTCCAACTGTATGCTATCCTGATATATTATTGCCTAAGTACCTCCATTTGCCATAAGGCCCCACTATCATGAACCGTTAATTACTTTGCGAAGTAAGCGCGAATGCCGTGAATAGATCTATTGGGATTGAACTTCCCCGTCCAGGTTCTGGTACATACATGGCCAGCGGACGCATTTCATTTGAGGAACTCTGGGTGTTTGGCAAAGCACCCGCTTGGGGCAACAACTTATGAATAACATTTACTTAAGGCTTCGGTGTCATGAGCTTAGTGCAATAATATAATATTGTTTACCATGATAATTGTATTCGTTGCAATTATTACTATTACATTGACTTGTATTCAACTATTACATTTCAAACCTGTGAATTTCACTCAACCTTTGTGTTGACCTTTTTAGCATGTTTATCTCAGGTAATTGAGCAACCTATGGCACGGAGTGGCATTGGACTTGAGGACGTCCAAACTTGTTATCATTCAAACTTTATGTTTTCAATGTACTTTGGGACCTCTTTTGTAAAACTCTGATATATTATTGAATGATAACTAAATTTTCCAAAACGTCTCTTTTGAGTCGTTTTCTATGATTATGACTGTTGATTCATGAAGTAATACCCCCAATTTAGCTTCCGCTGCTATGTCAAATATCGGGGTGTTACAGATTGGTACCAGAGCCAAGTTATAGAAAACAAGGTTAAAACCTAAACTATAACTACTTTTTCCATCTAAGAAAGTCCTCCGTGCCATTACATTTCTAGAATAGTATGTAAAGATACATAGCTATTATATTAAATATAAATAACTTATGTTATTTTCCACTGGGTTGTTACAAAATTATGTCTTCATCCACCCGCCCTATTATTGTCCTATCTGATTCCAATGTTGAGGATGCTTTTTCCTCTACAAATACTCTTGACTATACCCCGGCTTCACCGAACTATTTTCCAGCCTCACCGGGAAACACTTTTTTTGACCCTTCAGAGAATCTATCTAAGGATCTTTTAGCCTCGCTAACCATCTCACCTTTCCACGATGATCCATATATTAAGGTCATGCAAGCATATAATGCTACTAGTAATGAACTACATATTCCACCACCACAAGCTCCTATTGCTCCACCAACTGTTTTGCCTTCATCTCCAGTGTTACCACTATCACCAATGTTTGATCCCCAAGATTTCTTTCTTCCTGAAGAGACTTTACCACCTCAGAAACGAGCCCATTTCCTATTATCCTCCTCTGATTTCTCTACCCCACCTCAGGTGTTTGAGATTGGAGAGAGTTCTCATAAGACGCATCTGGAGCGCCATGAGGACACGATACAGACACTACGAATTCCAAGACTGCCAACTGAGAGTTAGGGACGAAGATATTCCCAAGACTGCCTTCAGAACACGATACAGACACTACGAATTCCAAGTGATGCCATTTGGTTTAACTAACACACCTGCTATATTCATGGATCTCATGAACCGTGTGTGTAAACCATACTTGGATAAATTTGTGATAGTGTTCATTGATGATATTCTCAATTATTCCCATAATAAAGAAGAACACGCAAATCACCTGAGAATAATCTTAGAATTACTCAAAAAGGAGAAATTGTATGCCAAGGTGCAATTTCTCAGGCATATGATTAACAGTCAAGGAATTCACGTTGACCCCGCCAAAATTGAAGCAGTTAAGAATTGGGCATCTCCTACCACACCTACAAAAGTACGCCAATTCTTAGGACTCGCTGGCTAAATAAATGTATATTGTTAAATGGGTGTTAAAAAATATCTTGTATTGGGAGTTGTCAGTAATATTTTGTAGTATAAAAAAAATATGTTTTGTGGATTATTTATTGATCAATTGTAAATATTTGGTTTTTGTAAATTTGGTTGGTAATAGTGTTTTGGAATTTATACGTGGGGTAAATTTTTTAATAGATTTTAAGGTTTTATATGTAGTGTTGTAGTACATTTGTTGATGGTGTTGGTGTTTAATAATTTATTGTTCATATTAAGATGAGTCTCTTGACATTCAGTTTTTTTACTTAAATATTTATAATATGATAATGATATGATTAATAATCTAGATGTTAAGATAAAATTTGTAGAATATAAGAATTAAAGATGAGTATAATATTTTCAAGTTTAGATAACTCATTATGGATCATACTAAAACCACTGAGAAATGAACCAGTCCCCGAGAAACCTAATGAGTTAGATGCTTGTTAGAATATCCATTCCAGAATTTTCCGTTATATCCTACAATATCAAAGAATGTGTATTTTTTTTGTCAGAACTTTGAGTAGAATAAGTATCTAACACAATATAAGATCCATACAAATGATATACATGACTATACTTTATCTTATTTTGTGTAAATGTTGATAGAATGGCTCCCAAGAGGACATCAACATCGGCAGCACCAGCCATGACTCAGGCTGTCATCGGGCAACTAGTTGCTGATAGTGTTGCCGCAGCTCTGAAAGTTTTCATCGGGGGACTACCCTATAGTATTAAAGGACCGTTACTGCTTTAAAAGCTCAACTTTGGAGGAAGCCATTACCATATACCCAATTTGATGGTTCAAGTAAACATAGCACAATTCGTGCTAGGAACCAAAGCTCACAAACGAAAGTTTGAGTGATAGAATAATCCTTCAACAACGTCCCACTACCAGTAACAACCATAACAACCGCAACAATGATTACCAACAACAACAGAGTAGAAGGAAAGAAACCTTCAGGGCTTGTGCTGCCACCCCAACTAAAAACAAAGGGAATACTGGAAACCTTCCTTTGTGTAAAAGATGTACCCTACATCACACAGGACCTTGCACTGTCAAGTGTCAGACTTGCAACAAGGTGGGTCATCTGACCAGGAACTATAGAAGCAAAGGGCCAGCCACTGGAAGCAACCTACAACTAATGTCAGTAACTTGTCATGCCTGTGGAGAGAAAGGGCATTACAAATATCAGTGCCTATAAGCAAACAACAATGCCCATGGAAAAGCATACTTGATGAGGGACAATAACGCTCACCAAGATTCGAACGTAGTCACAGGTACGTTCCTTCTTAACCAACATCTAGCTAGAGTATTATTTGATTCTGGAGCCGATAAAAGCTTCGTATCCATATCTCTTGCCTCTATGCTAAATATCCCACCCATCACAATAGATACCTTTTACGATATCAAAATGGCAGAACTAAACCTAGTAAGCACGAATACCGATATACAAGTGTTTGAATCCCTGATTTTGTTAAACCAACCTTTCAAAATTGATCTTATGCCGATTAAACTCGGTAGTTTCGACGTCGTCATTGGTATGGATTGGTTATCCAAGTATCATGCCAAAATTCTCTGTGACAAGAAAGTCGTCCACATTCCAATCGACGGTGAAACTTTGATCATCCGAGGTGATCGAAGTAAAACACTGACTAATATCCACTCATATTCAATGTTTAAAAACCGAAAGGTATATATCCAGGAGATCCATCTTTCTTCTTATTTTTCAGAATGTGTATCGATTACTGTGAGCTGAATAAACTCACCATAAAGAATCATTACCCATTACCCATGATCAATGATTTATTCGACCAACTTCAAGGTTCGAGTGTTTACTCGAAAATCGACTTAAGATCAGGCTATCATCAACTAAGAGTCAGGGATGAAGATATTCCCAAGACTTCTTTCAGAATGAGGTACGAACACTATGAATTCAAAGTGATGCCATTTGGTTTAACTAACGTATCTGCTGTGTTCATAGACCTCATGAATCGTGTGTGCAAACCATACTTGGATAAATTTGTGATAGTGTTCATTGTTAGCCTTAATTTATTGAGTCGAACAAGGAAGCTCGGTCACTCTACGATGGAGCTTCGATCTTTAATTAGTTAATGTTGTAATAGGAATAATATCGGACAATCTGGCTCGTTAGTAATATCTAATATTGTATATGTTTCGGGTTTAATCCCAAGCAAAACCCGAGCCCGGGTCCTAGTTAAATATCCCGCGCGTCATTTAACGCGACGGGGTATATAAACTCTTTTCTATTTAGAAAAGAGTAAGTTGTTCAAAATATCTAAGAAATATCTTTTCTCTTTTCTCTCTAACCTCTCTCTAGTTTCTCTCTCTAGAACAACTCTTTCTTTCTCCTTTCTAGTTCTAATTTCGTGATCGATTGTATGAAGTAAAGTGTTAACGGGATCCAACAATTGGCATAAGAGCCTAAGTGGATTCGTGATTCATTTGTGTGGTTAAAAAAGCTCAAATTTTTAGTTACTTTTTGTTCTTGGTTCAAAAAGTTAAACCCGGATTTTTGTGCTTAGATGTGTTAATGTTTATGTTATTATGCAAGATCTAGGCATAAGGTAGCTAATTGCACAAGAGAAATCAAGTTAAAAGGTCAAAAAGGGTGATTATTAGGCGATTTTTGGTGAAAAAACTCGTATTTTTCTTGTTGCATTTTGACAAACTGGTAAATTTCTTGGTTGCGTTTTGAAAAACTGGCAAAGTTCTTGGTTGCGTTTTGATCTTTTTATTAAACAGGTTCAAAACGCAATCATTGCATTTTGGTTAGAAGAAATTTTTAAATATTAAAATAATCAAACCCCTATTTTGAAAAAAAAATTATGGTTGCGTTTTGGATATTTTTGAATATTATATTGACTGCGTTTTGAGCATTGTGTTTTGACCAAATCTCAACCACTGCGTTTTGATAAAGTTCATTGCATTTTGATTCAAAAGTCACTGTGTTTTGATAAAGATTGTTGCGTTTTGCTTAAATTTCATTGCGTTTTGACCAAATCTCAACCACTGCGTTTTGACCAAATCTCAACCATTGTGTTTTGACCAAATCTCAACCACTGTGTTTTGACCAAATCTCAACCATTGCGTTTTGACCAAATCTCAACCACTGCGTTTTGGTGTCACTGCGTTTTGGTGTCACTGCGTTTTGGTTAAAGATAGCACTGCGTTTTGTCTAGAAATCTTGTGTGAAGAAAAGGGTTTCAGTAAAACAGCCATAACTTTTGATCCGTAAGTCCGTTTCAGGCCCGTGACCTCTCAAATCGAAGAAAAAACGAGACGGATTACGCTTTATCCATCCTTTAGCTGGTTAAGGATTTTTGAGGCTCAAAACCATCGTTTACTATGATTTATTGACATTTTTCAGTTTTTTGGAATTTGTGTTACACTTGTTTTTGTTCTAACTCATGGCCATCTGTATTTTTTGGCCCGTTTCAGATTGGTGAACCTATTTAAACAATCTGTTGTAACCCTAGCCAGACAACTATCTGTGTTTATAAAATTAAATCATTGGCCGCTGATTCCAAATCAAATCATTCACGGTTTTCTATTGCTTTTGTAAAATCCCGTTAATTCATTTATCGGTTTTAATCATAGACGTGTAAAATCTCGTGAATGTGAATTGCATACAACCACAACTTCAATCACATCACATCCACTTAAGATCCAACAACTTTCACACTTCATAAT
>BQNB010066398.1:0-32133 GCA_026074375.1 Tanacetum coccineum
ATGTTACAACTTAGAATTGTATATAGCTAGACTCGATCTTGCAGGCCTCATAGCTAATATCAAGTAATCCTGAGGTCGAGAGTTCGAGCCCTCCACTCGATTCCTATATGATGTGTATAGACTATAGACGTGTCAAGAAAAAAAGTATACCATATCCGTGAGGCACCATTCCCAACGGCATGTTACTACTGTCAGAGTTGCCCGCTTCCTTCCTTCCTGAAATAATAGAGCTTTTCTTACAGCAGAATACTTTCTAGCCACCTGCATATATAAGCAACATATAAATAAGAGAATACAGGAGTTGTAAAAGGAGGAGCAAGCCTGCACTTTAAAACTGTGTACACAGTTACACTATACCACTAACAAAATGAGTTCCATAAAGAAACCAAACTTATCATACTGCCATCATAGATAAAAGTATAATGATCTAACCAACATATTGTACAATCCTGGTTACACTTCTGTAAAAGTAAAACCTTAATGAATATGATCACATGCACTTTGAAGGCGCTAACTACATGACTTCATTATTATTCAAAAGTATGTAACATGTATAAAGTAATAACTGCGTATCTGAAAAATGATAGTATTTTCTTTTAATGTATGTATAAAGTAAAGCTTAAAAGAAGCTGCAAAAACGTGACTGCGGTCTTTGTCATGTTTATCAATAACCGGTGTAGGATGAAAGATCAGGCCCATGGTTCGAGTCAAATAGACCTTCCCTCTGGAACTGTTACTGGGATTGTTTAGTAAGTTGGTGTCAGGGGTGTTTAGGTGTTCCATTTGTTGGTAACATCCTACTGCTCTCAAGGGTGTTGTTACTGTTACGGGTGACGGATAGCTAATTTTGACATATCATTTTGAATTCTAATCGAGATTGGAATTGACAGCGTTCTAATCAACAGTTGCTACTACTATGCAAGCCTTTTATTATACATACCCGAAAGGAAATATAAGTGTAATCCCGTGAAGTTGTGAATTCCATCAAGCGCATACTGAAAAGCAGCAACCGACAACATTAAAGAAAGTCGACAGCAACAGACGCGCGCAAATTCACTTTATCGAGACTTATCCTTCTGATATTCGCCTAGAAAGCGTAGCACCCTGTGCATTTATTGTATATATTAGCAATCCTAATCACAATCAATTCTAATATTCCATGGTTAGACTCAACTAAGTCACTTAACGGTTTTATATCCATATCTTATCAGCAGTTCAACATCAACACTAAGCCGGCAAGCATATATCTCTTAATTAGATCAAACTTTATGAATCATTCCATCACAGCCTTTAACTAACAAACATATGATAACCCACTATTCAGCAACTTTTCAATTGAACCGTTAGTCGCATTATCTGTTATACAAACCTGAACCACAAAGAAAAAAGATGGGGCCTAAATTTGTGAAATAACTTCAGAAGCAAAAAAAAGGGTTCTAACCTGATGGTAATGCATTTAGCGATGAGGAAAGGACCTGATATGAGCCTTTGAGAAGAGTGTTGCAGCAGCCGTAGCCAAACACCCCGTAAAGCTAGAAAAATGTTACAGCAGCCATACCTTAGCTTCAGTGGACATAGCTACTTCTACCGCCTTTTCTTATTCTTTGATTGGCTCTACTTGGCTTTCCCCACTGCCACCTAAAGGATAAAAGTGGATAGTTTGTAATTAGGAATAATTTTTCATGATGAGTTCTTAACTGTGTCGTAGAATCAGAAAGTTTACATTTTGAAGTCTTTCATACTCCTATGCAAAAATCATAAATACCTTTACAATGAAATCGTTTAAACTGAATTCGTACATAAGAAACTGACCATTTATGATCAGTTGGCAAGGATTATTTAAAATGAAAGAGCTCGCAAGTTTTCAGGCTTAAAAGCTTATCAAGTTGAGCATACGAACTTAAATAAGTGATAACATCAGACTGATAAGCTTATAACATGATAAAATTGAGCGTGTGAGTTTTATCAATTTTAGTTAAGCTCTTTATTCTGGAAAATAAGCTAATTAGATTACCTAATCAATTAACAATGAGGTTAGATCTTATCACTCCCGGTATTAGTCATCATCGTCAGCTTCAAGTCGGTCGCTACCTGGTTTCCTTACGTGTGAGCCGTGTTAGAAACTCCGACTGCCTTGCATATAAGGAGGCCACCTTTCATAGTTCTTTGAGGAACCTTTAAACATAGAAAGATACTCCTCTCAAGAGCCTTCTGTTCGTTCTTTTCTCCTGAATATTTTGTCGATAGCATTGTATCCATTTGAAGCAACTGAAACACACGCATCCCATTATAGTAAGCACCGTCTTCATAAAGCCCATATGAAACATAGGTGGTTTGTTTGCAAACGACCATTTGTCTCTGCAACAACATAATAGTTTCTTCATCAAACAACGATAAGCTAATTTAGGTTCACTTATTAAAAAGTAAGAAATCACAAACTCCCTCTAAAAAACTAACTAAATAAGCAGATAAACACTTAAAAAAGCAATCCCCAAAGATGCTGTTATGCGGGACAACAAATACCGACATTATTTGAGCTTACAATTTGATTTGATTTTAGGCTTATGTTGACTTATATAAGTTTATCACTTCATATAAAGCTTATATAAGCCAAAAAGTTTCATAATAAGGCAAAAAGTGAGTTTATGAAACATAAGCCCAAAACTAAATAAGCCATAAGCAACCTCGTAAGCTATAAAAAGTAAGCTAGAGAAAGTAATCAACCTTGTGCGGTCACTATAACCTTATGGTACGAAAAATAGCATGAGTTCAATAAAGCAACCTCGTAAGCTAGAAAAAGTAAGCTTATACCCACATGGCCGCAAAATTCATACATTATAAAGCACACTAACTTCCAACAATTCGGACGTTTTACTATTTCATTATTTCGTTAAAAAATAAAATCTTTCCATCAATATGAAACGTTAGAATCAAGTACCTTGATACCATTGCCCGAATCAAACGATCCCACTGTTAAGGGCCGGACCCGCTCCAAAGCTCCACGTGCAGCAAATTATCCAAAATCCTGCATTGCATATCACAGCCACAGGTCATATATAGGTCATTTAAGAATAATGACACATACATCTTAACACGGTATTCATCGTCAGTTTCAAAGAACTCATAACTTACAGGGTGTTTGGATTTACCAAGCTAGATGCTTGAGATCAACGCATATGACACCGAGCTGCTCATATTCCCAGTTGTTCCAATCCTCATCCTAAACCCAAAAAAAAGACAATAAATATATGTCAGACGTAAACATCTTGTTTCTCAAACAGGAAAACCCGTTTTGTAATTTTTAAAGTTTCGAAAACTATCACAATTTTGCTACACCCAAATTAGAAACCCATTTAAAAAAAATTGAAAATTTATACCATTACATTTTAACAAACCTTTTAAAGGGCGCAACAACTATAACAAATCAGTAAGAATCATATGAACATCTATATAAAAAAAATAACAGGGTCAGATTCTTGACACAAATTTAAGGGAAATTTCGAACTCACTGACTTGTGTTATCATATAGAGTAGAATGTGAAATTAAACTCATAATGTGGGAACCACACGAAACACTGTAATCAAGCAAAAATACATATTCACATATGAAAAAAAGATGACTTTATCCTAACTCAATCATCAAGATTCCAAAATTAACAAACCCACATCACAAATGACCACAAAGCAAATAAAAATCAACCTGTTGAGAAGATGGATATGTTTTTCACACGCCTAAATCCAACAACAGCCATCTTCAAATCCCTCACAAACTACTACAAACAAACCCCTTTGTATAATCGTTGATTAACCCACCCCAAAATTCACGTTTAAGGATAGTACCAAACTTACCCATACAAATCGGTGGTTGCAAATGTCTCGAATTAGATCTTCGATAGTTTCACTCTGGGTTATTAGAGAGAAAGTTGGATGTGATGTACAGATGTGTGTGTGTGTTTTGTTTGGTGTGTGTGTTTTCTTTGGTGATAGTGTTATTCGTTTGGGTGGACACGTAACCCACACGTGGAAACAGCTCAGGAAGGAACAAATACATCACCGGGTCGGATTGCTACTCTTAAATACGATGGGTCGCCATAAATGCATTTATTGATGCCTCGGGGCAACGTTCTCAATCTTTAATAATATGGTATAATAATAATTTATATCTTTAGTAATAGCCATCTTCTATTTCCTCTACCAAACACAAATCTGGCAACCAATTCGACAACAAACTACACCAGGTACTTTTCTTCAGCAACAAATTAGATCATATCAAAATATCAAATAGTAATATGGAAGCAGTCTTCCTATTCTCGAGTTATCTTAGAGTAGGGGTATGATCTATCAACACTTCACATTCCTCATATCTCGCTTAGACAAGATTGGGTTTCGTTGTTGTTATTTGATGTAGCAACAAATTTGATCATTTGATATATGGTAAAATTTACGGATGATGTGGACAAAAGTAATGAAACATGAAAGTAAAGTAAAACACCATCATCGTAAGTGAACTTATAGATACGTTTATCTTGTATCCATTCTATATTCGAAATGCACAGGTCATGTAGGCACTAAAAGCAAAATTGAGCTACTTTCAACTCCATAAAAATTCCATGTAATACAAAGTTACATAGCTTTGTAATTCATGTTAAACATTGCAAAATAAATGACATATATATCTAAGTCCTTTGTCTTGGTAGTATCTGAGTGAGCCCATCAAACATCAGGTAGTGGGTTCGTCTCGTTATAAACATCTGCAAGATGAGATATGTGATTCAGGTGTATGAAATATCATTTTTATGATAATCATGGGGGAAGAGGGCCATACTTAAAAGAGTTCAACATGAGGGTTTTGTTACATGTTGTCTACTTGCAAACTGAGTTGGAAATAGTGATACATTAACTACCACATGATCAACCAGGATATATGTTAATAAAAGTCTACGATCTCAAATTAAAATAAAAAGACCATAAAACAAGATAAATATAAATAAATAAAAAGATTCAAGGCATCCAATGAAAACCATAGCAAGCTAACTTATTCCAGTTACTGTTTATACTTACTACACTATATAAAATGATATGTATTTACCATTTATTATGAAGCAAATCTCATGTAGACCTTCTTTTCTTTGAATACAATAATATCCATGTGAAAGCTTTTATATAAAGAAAATGACCGCGTATATATGGATTAAGGCTTTAGAGTTTTCCCTTTTTATACTATAAGAATGTGTCAAACACCATACTATCAAAATTAATCGACGTGGTTATCAATGTTGTGCGACTAGGGTGGAATGATTAACCATCCTGCTAAACCTGAATGCATAACATAGTTATATACATATATTGTTAGATGACGAGGTAGATGATGCTGAAAGCATGAAACCATCATTGTTTTAAATGATATAAGTCGTAGTATAAAAATTAAAATAAATTATTAGGACGTCTTTAACACATTATTGCAAGTTGACTTTTAATTTTTTGGGTCACCAATTTTATAGTTGTTATGTTTAAGAGTGATAATTATTTAAATGAAAATGGTAACTTGACACGTTATTATACAAAAACGAGTCGTTCAAACCCGTGCGATGCACCGGGCTTAGTTTTGTTGGTAATCGAGAGTTTGCTTATGCGGATCAGCGTGTAAGTTTGATTGACCGGTTTGAAAGACGTTGAAGCATCGTATAACTTCACACTAAGGAGCGAGAAGCAGGATTAAAACCATACTTCGGTGGGAAGCTTCCTGTATTACTATAAATATGACAACTTTCTTTGTTTCTAACGGCGATCTCAACTACATATCTACATGATAGAATATTGGCCAGCTAGCTATACAATATTTATATTAAATAGAAAGGTTATAAATAGCGTGAGGCGTGGCGTGGCGGCATGACCAAGCCTCACGCCTTAGCGACGCCTTGATGCCGCAAAGGCGCGCCTTTTAGAACACTGTTAAATAGTCATCGCACGTGTCAATAATTAGATGCCAATCCGTTTTTTTTTAAAGTTCTTAATAGTTCTTTAGTGATTCGTGAAGGGATAAATAATTAGCATGTAAAGAAGCTTTTGTATCTTACGAACTTTGTGAAAAATAATAACTACAGTAAGTCTCTTTATAATTTATTCAATCAACCCCAGAGTTTATCTAAGAGGGCGGAGTATGGTGAAAAGATATAACTCTTCACTTAGGCCCCACACGCTGTCACATCAGCATCTCACTCCCAATCAAAAATACCCCTTCACTCATAACACACCCCTATCTCTTCATTTGAGCCCCACCACTCAAAATTTTATTTTATTTTCTATTTTTTAACACAAACATAATTCATTTCATTTAAATTAAAAATACAAACATACGGAATTTAAAAATACAATACGGAATACGAAAATACAATACGAAATTTAAAAATACAATACGGAAACGTTTTAATCGGGGCCTGGACGGAATACGTGTCCGGAGGCGTGACGTAATTGAACATCTCAAGTACAAAGCATAAAGAACAACTTCTAAGGGTACTTTTTAAAAATAAGCACCGTTGCATACATTAAAATATTAGTAAGTTACATTAATAAATCTTAAAAGGTTCAAAAGACAACATGCGGAAGCTTAAATAAGTTTGACAACGGTATTTAGGATAATCATAGATAAAATCTGAAATCTGGTTCGGCAATTTAGACTTCACATAAGTCAAGCAACAACTTCCAGCTATTCACCTGAGAAAAACATGCTTAAAACGGTCAACATAAAGTTGAGTGAATCCATAGGTTTAGTTCAAACGATGTTATAGTGGACCACAAGATATCAAATGTATGTGACAGTTATAACAGATACAACTTCACATAAAAAGGTATTACTGTTTCACTAAGCTCATGACACTGAAGCTAATTTGAGTGATGCACGCAATATGCTAGAAAGAGATTCTGCCCTACAGGTGTCCGACCAAAGACAACCTAACTAGTTCGACATGACATATATCCGTTTGTTCGGGCATCCCCGGGGTAGTGAGCGCTACTCACCCGGATAGGGATAATTAGTCCCAAATAGATCTATTTATTCATTCGCGCTTCCTCGACCGGTCCTCCGGTCAGGAATTGACAGTTCATGATAGTTCGGGCAGTGGTGGTCTAGCAGCTACTTAGGCAACACGTAACAGGGAAATCTCACGTAAAGTACTTGTGTCCAGTTTTAAAAACAAGCAATGCTTCTCACCCCAAGTTATAAAACAATTATTCAAAACGATTAAAAATGTGGGGCTATGAACTCACCTTAATATTACAAGATAAAGAGTATACGTCAAAAGTAGGGTCGCTCGGAACGAACGGCGGTACATGGGTATGACCTAAAAGAATATGGGTTTCGATTTAGACTCGGAAGGTTATCGTACTATATTGATGCATGAACGTTTATTGTTATTTAGAAAACGTTAGTTGTACATTTAAAAACATTAGTGATCGAGTTTTACGAAACGTACATATATAATATTATATTACTTATATAGATATTATATTATGCTATTTTTAATACATGAATAACATTGTTATTTATAATTTAATATTTCCAAATAGTTAAGTAATTTAATCGAAACAATTTATTATTTATGTTTTTTTCCAAATAGTTTATAAGTATAAAGATTTTTACAAAATTTCGGCATGATCCTTTCGTGTTTACACGATTTCCTAAAGTCGTAGACTTTAATTAAAAACCACTTTCAAACTACAAATTATATTTTATAAACTTAATGCAATCGTTTTCCACTTAAATTAAATCCAACGAGTTACTAGAACTCTTATTGGGCTTTTAGGCCCAACAAGCCTTTAAAAATGCTAGCGTACAAAATAAATAAGTCCGATATTTAAAAAGATAACAAACAAGTTCTAGGTTCATCAATAATCTACCACAAGCTCATAATAAGCCAAGACAATAAGCCGAACCCATAAGCTTATGAATAAGCTTGGGCCGTGAGTGGTGTTATGGGTGACGTGGGCATTAGGCCCATTAAGCCTTATTTGAGCTTATTGGTTAAGTCAAATAAGCTTAATGTTTTACCCTTCCAAAAATAAGCTAGAAATAAGTATAATAAATATAAGTCAATCTAAAATAAGCTAAATAAATATTTCTTGTTTCTTTGTCACTTGGGCCGAACCAACCCATAAGCCCAAAATAATCAAATAAGCTCTCCAAAAGCTTATTAGCCATAAGCCGAATAAAATAAGCTACAGTATATCATTTTTATTACATGAAAATAATCACGATCACAAAACTATGATTTCCTTATATTTATTTATGTGTGTTTTGAACCATATGTATCTCCTTTTAAAGTTTATGTAGTTTTTAAAACCCATCTTTTTATAAAACTAGTTGTACAACCAATGTTTATGCATCATGAGAAATAGAAAAGTACAAGTGGTATGAAGATTTGAAGACTTACACAAAAAGATGATGTTTAAAGATGAACAAGGATCGAGAACAACCCAAATGTTGTTTGTTTTATACCCGAATGATCTTAGATGATCAAACCTTCAACTTGTCTTCAATGGAAATGTTTGAAAATGAAAAATGTAAAGTTTTGTATGTGTTGATGTTGGTTCGTGGGTTTTAGAGAGAAAGAGAGCAAGAAAAATGATTTTGTGTGTGTAGGATGAAAATGAATGATGATGAATGAATGTTAACTCAAGTTATATGGCAAAATTGCAGACACACACACATATACATGCATGTGCCGATGGTATTGGGGGACAAGAGGTAGGGGACCAAAATGATCCTCCTATCACAAGGTTTCTTGGTACAAGGTTGTTCCCAAAATGATGGAAGGTTGTCTAGTGCATTTGATTTCAAAATTTGAATCAAATGTATGTACATACATACATAGTCGGTTGCAAATGAGACCAAGGGGGGACCAAGAATGGTTTCCAACTTTCTAGGAAGGCTAGTGCTCAAAATGAATTAATTTCCAAAGCCTTTGCATGCATACACATATGTATCGATTGAAACGCGTAACACGTAAATAACAAAACGAGTAACGGTATCTCCAAAAATTATGAAATTTTAAATATTGCCATGAAATGTAAAAACGTGGCTAACGCCAAAATACTACAACATTTGGTGTCTCGGTTCGCTCCCGGAGACGATTCTTAGATTTTAATGGAATAACTTTCCGGTTACACGTAAAAGTTAAACGAGACTTTTAAAAATTCAAATTCCTAAACGAAAACGGCTAATTTATTGAACGGAATTTCTTGGGTTGTCACATTCTTTCTCTGTTAAAGAAGCTTTGTCCTCAAAGCTTAGGATGCAACCTCTGCCGCGGGTGCAGAGTTGGTGAAAAGGTGCGAGTATTTCTTTTGCATTTGGTCTTCACGCTCCCAGGTAAACTCAGGACCTCTCCTGGAGTTCCAGCGTACTTTGACAATCGGAATACGACTCTGCTTCAGACGCTTGACCTCACGGTCCATAATATCGACAGGTTCTTTAATGAAATGGAGTTTGTCATCAACTTGGATTTCATCCAACGGTATAGCAAGCGGTTCATCAACTAAGCATTTCTATAAATTCGAGATGTGAAACATACTATGAAATCTAATTAACTTCTCGGGAAGTTCCAGTCGGTAGGCAACGGTTCCTACTTTAGCAATGATCTTGAAAGGTCCAATATAACGAGGGTTCAACTTTCCCTGTTTTCCAAAATGTATCACTCCTTTCCAAGGAGACACTTTTAACATGACCTTATCTCCTACTTGAAACTCAAGAGGTTTTCGTCTTACATCGGCATAGCTCTTTTGACGATCAGGGGCGCCTTGGATACGGCTCTTGATTTAGACAATCTTCTTAGTTGTCTCGTGGATGATCTCTGGGCCAGTGAGCTGACTATCTCCAACTTCAGCCCAGCAGATAGGTGATCGACACTTGTGCCCATACAATGCCTCAAACGGAGCAGCCTTAATGCTGGTATGGTAACTGTTGTTATACGAAAATTCTACCAATGGTAAGTGTTTATCCCAACCTTTTCCAAAGTCGAGTACACAGACACGTAGCATATCTTCCAACGTCTGAATGGTTCTCTCACTCTGACCATCGGTCTACGGGTGATAGGCTGTACTCATATCCAATCGAGTACCTAATGCCTTATTAAGGGAATTCCAAAAATGTGAAGTAAATTTCCCATCATGATCAGAGATGATCGAAACTGGCACTCCATACCTCGACACTACTTCCTTTAAATATTGTCTTGTCAATTTTTCCATCGAGTCATCTTCTCTCATAGGTAGAAAATGTGCAGATTTAGTGAGACGATCAACGATTACCCAAATCGTGTCTTGCCCAGCCGATGTCTTCGGTAACTTAGTCACAAAGTCCATTGTTATATTCTCCCATTTCCATTGGGGTATCTCTGGTTGAACCAACAAACCAGACGGTTTCTGATACTCTATCTTAAACTTAGCATATGTTAAACACTTGCTGACATAAGTGGCAATTTTTTCTTTCATGTTGGGCCACCAATACAGCTTCTTAAGGTCTTGGTACATCTTATCTGATCCAGGATGGATGGAATATTTTGACTTATGGGACTCATGCATAATTAAAGCTCTCAGATCACCAAAACACAGAATCCAACTTCGATTGTTCAAGCATAACATTCCGTCGGCACGAGGTTCGAGCTTATTAATCATTCCTTGTAGATCTTTGGTCATGAAATTTTCTTCCTTTCTGGCTTCTGATTGAGCATTTAGAATCTGCTTAGGCAGGTTTAATCCAATTGTCATAACCAATGACCGGACTCGTAGTAGCTTAGTTCTTTCCTTTTGGCTTAATGCGTCGGCCACCACGTTCGCCTTTCCTGGGTGATATCGAATTTCACAGTCATAGTCGCTCAACAGCTCTAACCACCGTCGTTGTCTCATGTTCAGCTCTTTCTGATCGAGAATGTGCTGCAAACTCTTATGATCAGTGAACACAACGCGCTTTGTACCGTACAGATAATGTCTCCACATCTTCAAAGCAAACACTACCGCACCAAGCTCTAGGTCGTGTGTAGTATAGTTTTTCTCATGAACCTTTAGCTGGCGGGATGCATAAGCTATGACCTTCTCCTTCTGCATCAAAACTGCGCCCAACCCTTTATGTGAAGCGTCACAGTATACCAAGAAGTTCTCGCTTCCTTCTGGTAAAGCCAAAATTGGCGCACTACACAGTTTTTGCTTCAACAACTGAAACGCAGCTTCTGTCTTTTCTCCCCATTTAAATTTCATGCTTTTCTGAGTCAATTTCGTCATAGGCCTAGCGATCTTTGAGAAACCTTCAATAAATCATCGGTAGTAACCGGTCAATCCTAAAAATTGACGAATCTCGGTTGGTGTCTTCAGTGACGCCAAATCCTTGATTGCCTCAATCTTCGCGGGATCAATGTGAATGCCTTCACTGTCAATCACGTGACCAAGAAATTATACCTTTGACTGCCAAAACTCACACTTTGAGAACTTGGCGTACAATTCTTCCTCCTTTAATAACTTCAAAATCAACTTAAGGTGTCCTTCGTGCTCCTTTCTGCTCTTGGAGTAGATCAAAATATCATCGATGAATACAATCACAAATCTATCCAGATACGGTTTGCACACCTGATTCATCAAGTCCATGAATATTGCCGGTGCGTTAGTCAAGCCAAATGGCATTACTTGGAACTCGTAGTGACCATAGCGAGTCCTAAATGCTGTCTTTGGAATGTCTTCCTCACGAACTCTGAGTTGATGATAACCAGATCTTAGGTCGATCGTAGAGTAGACTCTAGATCCTTATAGTTGATCGAAAAGATCATCTATACTAGGTAACGGCAACGGCCATTCACGGTTAGCTTGTTCAATTCCCGGCTGTCGGTGTACATCCTGAAGGATTCATCCTTCTTTCTGACGAACAATATCGGAGCTCCCCAGGGTGAGGAACTCAGTCTTATAAATCCATTTGAGCATACGACCTACTACGCCGGAGACGGTCAACTCTTTTTCTCTCAACACATAACATGCCTCCGAGTCTCAAGTTATCCCGCTCCAACGTACCAATCCTATCAGACAACTCTGCTTACTAGCAAATATCGATGCATATCCACCACTCCTATTGCTTCGAATCATTAAGGTTTCATCACCTAAGGGGATACGAACGATCTTTCATCCCAATTGTTCATGGCGTGGTACTTTTTCAACCAACCTATACTGATGATAACGTTGAAACTACCCAGTCCTATGGGCATTAAGTCTATCTTGAATAGATGTTTTCAGAATATTCAGTACACAACCTCAAGTGTTGGTATCAACTTCTATAATCTTTCCGCCGGCTAACTCAACAGAGTACCTAGTGTCTATGGTAGATGGGACGATGTCACTTAAAGAGCTAAACTTAGCGGAGGTGAGGCTTCTATCAACTAGGTTTCACATGCTTGTAATAATTACGTCCCTTACTTTCACTTTAGGTCCATCAGAGGTTTTGTCGGTACGAGAATCTCATAACTTACGTGATTCTAACTCACTAAAAGGTAGGTAAATTGAAGGAAATCTCCTTGTTCTCTTGGTTATAATCCAATTAGAGTGATGAGTTCATTATGTTCTGGAATCATACAATTCGTAATTACCATGACTACAAGACGTAGGATTCGGTCTCTCGGCTAAGGGTATGGTGTTTCTATATGTTAAGGTTGAGGAAAAATGGGCTTAGTTATGATGCTTATGAATACAAATACACGTGACTGACACGGCTCGAGAATACACACGCAAAATATTAATAAACACGAGTACAATATAATCCCGTTGACAATGTAGAGAAAAGAGAGAAATAGAAATGGAAAGTGAGGGTAATTTGACAAGATTTCTATAGTGACTACTCTCAGCATAGCATGGTCCTTCGTTAATTATACATAGGTGATCAGGCCATGCATAATTTAGGAACTAACGATAAAATGCTCATTTCGTCAAACTACAGTATAAGCGATATAGTTTATAAGGTAGCAAAACAGTTCGTGGTAATGAAAACAAGGTTATTTATATACGACACAAGGTATTTTGTAAGATAACGGGAAATGTTTTATGAGATGATAACAAAATAGTTTACGAGAAAATTACGTGACGGTTTATAATGTAACGATAATAAATGCTTTACGAGTTGACAACCCAACAATTTCTAAAGTGACAACGTAAGGGTTTATAAAAGACACGAAGTAGTTCCTAAGATGACGACGACATAGTTTAAAATTTGACAGCGAAATAGTTTTTAAAACGAAAACGAAATAATGCATATGGTGACAATGAAATGGCTTGTAAAATGACTGCAAAGTAGTTTATAATAGGGTAGCAAAAGAGTTTATAGATAACTGTAAAATAGGTTATAAGATAGAAATAAATTAGTTCATAGGATAACATCCCATTAGTTTACACTAGTAAAACTGCTTACAAAATAATAGTGAAACGGGTTGTATGACGGTAATAGATTTGAAAAGTAACTTACATAAATTATTAGAGGGTTGAAGTGTAACAGACGAAATCATCACGACACAAAATGAACAGAGGGTTTAAAGACATCCACACAATACACAAAATTCATAAAGAAGTACTAGTGCAAAACTCTTAGGAATTACGGTCCAAGTGTACTTAGGTTTCACTAGACAAGGTAGAAAAATCTATCCTTAAGTATCGGCATGATCTTTGACGACGTTGGAGTTCTCACGAGTTTTTACCTCCCAAATATGGTTTGCACGGTTCAGATTTGGACAATCACTCTTGTAATGTCCTGGCTTTCCATACTCCTAATAGGTACCTAAGGTTTCTAATTTGCCACTGTGGCCTGTAAGTTTTTTTTTATCGAAACGGGTGTCCTACAATTTCTATTCATACGGCCAACTCTCTTGTAGTTATTGCACTCCACAGTGCATGGTCCAGTGGAGCGCAACTTACGTTTGTTGTAGAAGGGTAACTTTCCTACATATCCATTTTTGTTATTCTGGTCTAGCAATGTAAGCTCTCATGACCTTTTGTTGCTCATTTCATTGTTGGCATTCCTTACCACTTTGGTTTCCTAACGTACGGCCTAATCCATTTAGTTGCGAGCCAAGTGGATTCTTTCCTCATAAACAACAATAGATTTAATAGCATTACCAATTTGTTGGTTTATAATACACTCGATCCTTGTGGAACTCATTCCTTGCCTCGTTGTCGGTATTTTCTTCAAATTCGAACGGAGTAAATAAAATAAGTCGTATTTCAAAAGTCGTGTTTCCAAAATGGAATGTTACGAGGTGATGGGTTAAAGCTGTGTACGGATTAATCGGCATGTTTCTAGAAGTTACGAGAAGTAGGAAAAATTGAGACGTAACCAGATGACGTAGGTGTTTTAACAGTATGGGGTGTTTAAAGTCATCTTCAGAGTCGAATAGTACGATAACTAGTGGGGTTGGCAGACTATAACGGGTTTCAAAGTTATGTAAAACAATACAATGTAAGGTCAAGAAAAGTTTTAAAGATCATCGTATTATTCACGATGTTTTAGAAGTAAATGAGACCATTGTGTCACTCACAATGTCTTAGAAAGGTTTAGAGACCATTGTTCACTGACAATGTCTTAGAAGAGTAAAATATATATATAGACAACTTCCATATATGTAACTTGGAAATATACGTATGGCAAACGTAAATGTAGAGAACAGATAAACACAAGACAAACGTAAGCTCATAGCAAAATAGAGCTCAAGGGCAAAAATAAACGCAAAGCAACATAAATGCAGGGAACGACAAACGCAGGGCAGAGATAAACCCATATCATAGCATGCTCAAGGAAAAATGGTACTCACGTATCCGCCATAGTAAAAGCACGTATAGGGTACATATGAAAGCACGTAAGGCACCTAATCACGTAGGATCACATACTGGTTATTGTCCAGACCTAGTTTATACTACCTGGTTCTCTATAACCTTGGCTCTTGATACCAATCTGTTACACCCCCAAACGGGGCCTGGACGGAATACGTGTCCGGAGGCGTGACGTAATTGAACATCTCAAGTACAAAGCATAAAGAACTACCTCTAAGGGTACGTTTTAAAAATAAACACTGTTGCAGACATTAAAATATTAGTAAGTTATATTAATAAATCTTAAAAGGTTCAAAAGACAACATGCGGAAGCTTAAATAAGTTTGACAGCGGTATTTAAGATTATCATAGATAAAATCTGAAATCTGGTTCGGCAATTTAGACTTCACATAAGTCAAGCAACAACTTCCAGCTAAGCACCTGAGAAAAACATGCTTAAAACGGTCAACATAAAGTCGATTGAATCCATAGGTTTAGTTCAAGCGATGTTATAGTGAACCACAAGATATCAAACGTATGTGACAGTTATAAAAGATACAACTTCACATAAAAAGGTATTACTGTTGCACTAAGCTCATGACACTGAAGCTAATTTGAGTGATGCACGCAATATGCTAGAAAGTGATTCTGCCCTACAGGTTGTCCTGGTTCGACATGACATATATCTGTTTGTTCGGGCATCCCCGGGGTAGTGAGCGCTAGTCGCCCGGATAGGGATAATTAGTCCCAAATAGATCTATTTATTCATTCGCGCTTCCTCGACCGGTCCTCCGGTCAGGAATTGACAGTTCATGATAGTTCGGGCAGTGGTGGTCTAGCAACTACTTAGGCAACACGTAACAGGGAAATCTCACGTAAAGTACTTGTGTCCAGTTTTAAAAACAAGCAATGCTTCTCACCCCAAGTTATAAAACAATTATTCAAAACGATTAAAAATGTGGGGCTATGAACTCACCTTGATGATAAGGTAAAGAGTATACGTCAAAAGTAGGGTCGCTCGGAACGAACGGCGGTACACGGGTATGACCTAAAAGAATATGGGTTTCGATTTAGACTCGGAAGGTTATCGTACTATATTGATGCATGAACGTTTATTGTTATTTAGCAAACGTTAGTTGTACATTTAAAAACGTTAGTGATCGAGTTTTACGAAACATACATATATAATATTATATTACTTATATAGATATTATATTATGCTATTTTTAATACATGAATAACATTGTTATTTATAATTTAATATTTCCAAATAGTTAAGTAATTTAATCGAAACATTTTATTATTTATGTTTTTTTCCAAATAGTTTCTAAGTATAAAGATTTTTACAAAATTTCGACATGACCCGTTCGTATTTACACGATTTCCCAAAGTCGTAGACTTTAATTAAAAACCATTTTCAAACAACAAATTATATTTTATAAACTTAATGCAATCGTTTTCCACTTAAATTAAATCCAACGAGTTACTAAAACTCTTATTGGGCTTTTAGGCCCAACAAGCCTTTAAAAATGCTAGCGTACAAAATAAATAAGTCCGATATTTAAAAAGATAACAAACAAGTTCTAGGTTCATCAATAAGCTACCACAAGCTCATAATAAGCCAAGACAATAAGCCGAACCCATAAGCTTATGAATAAGCTTGGGTCGTGAGTGGTGTTATGGGTGACGTGGGCATTAGGCCCATTAAGCCTTATTTGAGCTTATTGATTAAGTCAAATAAGCTTAATGTTTTACCCTTCCAAAAATAAGCTAGAAATAAGAATAATAAATATAAGTCAATCCAAAATAAGCTAAATAAATATTTCTTGTTTCTTTGTCACTTGGGCCGAACCAACCCTTAAGCCCAAAATAATCAAATAAGCTCTCCAAAAGCTTATTAGCCATAAGCCGAATAAAATAAGCTACAGTATATCATTTTTATTACATGAAAATAATCACGATCACAAAACTATGATTTCCTTATATTTATTTATGTGTGTTTGATAATATCCCGAATAAAGACCTCTGCAACTTGCGGGGCAGTGAAGTTTTGGCCAAGTGGACAAAAGTGACCATGTTTGGAGAGACGGTCAACAACCACCAAGAAGACAGTAGCTTTCCCACCACATAGCGGTAAATGAGTAATGAAATCCATTGAGATGCAGTCCTAAATTTTTCCCGGTATCGGTAACGGTTGAAGTAACCCTTGTGGAGCTCTGTTAAAGGGTTTTATTTGTTGACAAACCTGACATTGAGAAACAAATGACTGAACCGTCTCTTTCATCTTAGGCCAGTAAAATGTAGCTGAGATACTCGCAAGTGTACGTTGCATTCCAGCATGGCCACCAACAAGAGTGTTGTGTCAGCCAACAATAATTGTTGCAATGCCGAATCACGCGGAACCAAAATTTGGTTCTTATAAAATATGAGTCCCTCTTTGAATTGAGGATGTGGATAATCAACGAGGCGATCAGCAACATCTTGAATCAAAGCCAAAGATTCTGTATGGTGTGCCAAGAATTCGTGTAAGGCTGTCAAGACATTGCAAACGGGTATGAAGACAGCTTGTGATAAGTAATTGTGAAATCATAACCGAGTAGCTTAGAAAGCCATTTGTATTATTCGGGTATTTGGATCATGTGATTAACAAGAGACTGTAAACTTTGATGACCAGTTTGGATGTGAAACGGTCGACCCAATAGATATTTTCGCCATAGTTTCACGGCTTCCGTGATAGCAAACATTTCCCATACATAAGTTGAAGCTTGTTGTAACCGAAGAGACATTTGTTTACTAAAGTAAGCAATTGGATGACCATCCTGTAATAAGATGGCACTAATCCCGGAGCCTGAAGCATCAGTTTGGATGATGAAATCCTTGGAGAAATCTGGAAGGGTTAACACGGGGGTCTATAAAAGGTTGTGGTAGCGGATTCAGACCATACAAAGGCATATTTGCTAAGTAACTGGGTTAAAGGGGCTCCTAATGAAGCATAATAGGCTACAAAACAACGATGATACCCTGCTAACCCGAGAAAACCACGAAGTTGCTTGACGTTCTTTGGCAAAGGCCAATATTTGATGGCTTTAACCTTAGCAGGGTCAACTGAAACACCATCGGAAGATACAATATGACCTAGATAAGAGATAGAGGAGCTCCCAAACTCACATTTGGATTGCTTAGCAAAAAAGCAGTTTGACTCTAAGATAGAAAACACTGTCTCTAAATGTTGTAAATGTAGTTCCCATGAAGTACTGTAAACAAGGATGTCATCAAAAAAGACAAGGACAAACTTACGAAGCACCGAGCGAAAAATGTGAGTCATAGTAGCTTGAAAGGTAGATGGGGCATTTGAGAGGCCGAACGACATAACCAAGAATTCATAATGCCCGTGGTGTGTTCGGAATGCTGTTTTTGCAACATCTTCTTCATGGATGCGCAACTGATGATATCCGGCTTGTAAGTCTAGTTTAGAGAATATTGTGGCCCCATGGAGCTCATCCAAAACCTCATCAACTTTAGGGATTGGAAAACGGTCTTTAACTATGACTGCATTAACAGCCCGATAATCAACACAAAAATGCCAAGTCCCATCTTTCTTTTTAACGAGAAGAACCGGGGAAGAAAAAGGGTTGTTGCTTGGACGAATGATCCCTTCGGAGAGCCTTTAAGAAATTAATCTCTCCATTTCTGTTTTCTGAAAGTGAGGGTAACGGTAAGGCTTGACATTTATGGGGGTGCTATTTGGTAGCAAGGGTATGCGATGATCAAAGGGTCGTGTGGGTGGTAAGCATTTAGGTACTAGAAAAAGGGTGTCATACTTGACAAGAAGTTGTTTTAACCAAGGTTGTCAAAATCGCGATCCTGATCGTAGGATCGTACGATCCTACGATCCCACACACAAAAAACGATCAATATCGTAACAAGATCGCAATTCAAGTAGGATCGGTTCAGGATCGTAGGATCGTAGATAAGATCGTAGGATCGGATCGGATCGTATGATCATAGAATGGCCTTATTTTGGACTTTTGGTAATTTAGGCTAAGTTTTATAAATTTTCATTAAGACCGTTTCATATTTCTTTTCTATCCAGAATCGTTTATCGATTGAAACATGAATGAACTTTGTGCAAGTATGTAATACAATATATCTAACGTTCTACTTCCACGGTACTTGAACATATAACTTTTTCTTTTATCATCAATTTAGATTCGTTTATTATATTAGGGGGAATTTCATATATACGTGATAAAACTTGAAAAATTAAATATTTCTTCAAAACACAAGTTCTCAATGCATGATGTACAATGCTATTAAAGAATGTTCGGATAAACTATGTAAATATTGAAGTGTTTTTGGGATATATGTAAATGCCCATCATATAAAAACATATAGAAATATAAAAAAATAACCTTATACAAAAATATATATGTTTTCATAGGATCTTACGATCCCGATCCGATCCTACGATTATGATATTGCAAAGATGAAAACGATCATAGGTAAGATCCTGATCCTGACAACCTTGGTTTTAACGCTTCATCAAGGGTCGGGGTAGGTGCTTGATGCACAAGTGGAGGCGATGTAGGTTCTGGTGATTCCATAACCTGTAAGTGAAAAAATGAAACCACAGCATCTTGAGTCTCGGCTATTTGAAGTTGTGACAAAGAGATCTGTGAAAAGGTGGGGTTGACTAAGCCTGGGAAACGAACGATTGTCCCGTTGTTATCGTTAATTTCCATGTATAAGTTTTTATAATCGAAGACTATCAGACCCAACGTAGCTGACCATTCTACTCCCAATACAATAGCAGCCCCATATATCGGTACGAGAAATAGATCAATAACAAATGGCTTATGACCCAAATTGATTTGTTGCTGGGGGCCAAGCCCCACATATCCAACAGTATCGCCATTACCGACTGTGACCTGAAGGTGAGGATTTGGTTGTATGGTTAAGCCCAAATGCTTGGCCAATCATGTTTGAAGAAAATTATGAGTGGACCCCCCATCGATTAATGCACCACCGAATGGCCATTGATTGAACCTGCAACTTTCAAGGTACGAGGCATAAACTGTCCGGTAAATGCATGTAAAGATATGGCAGGAAGTGTATCGATGGGGCTTGGATAAATCACAGATTCATCGGAATTAGGTGGGTTAGGTGCGGCTAGTATTAGATCAGTTGGTTCAGTGGACTCGATAGCAGATGGAGTAGCTTGTTCTTCCGCCAATAAACATAGAAATTGTTTAGACTTACATCGGTGACCAAGCGAAAAAATCTTATCACAGTTGAAACAGAGACCTTTTTCCCTTCGTGTTGCCATCTCTGTCGGTGAAAGTAGTTTAATGGGGAGAGGGTTGTTGCGAGTGACTGGTGGTGGTTGAGTAGAGGGGTTGGTAAATGGACATACGGTTGGTCAAGGGTTAGAGAACCGAGATGTTGTCAATTTATCTTCAACTAGTTTGGCCATTCCTATAGCTTCATGAAGAGTCGGCGTCTTTAATAAGAACAATTCGCGTCTGATATCCTCATGAAGACTGGAAAGGAAGCAATTAAGGAGGTTGGCAGTGGAAAGTCCCTGGACGCGGTTTGATAAAGCTTCAAACTCGGTCAAATAAGCAGTAACAGTGGTAGTTTGCTTGAGTTTTTAAAGAGCAGCCTCATGGTTGACAAACGAGGATGGCCTAAAACGTAGTTCCAGGTCACTAGCAAACTTGTCCCATGTCGAGAGTTGAGACGTGGAATGCATCCACGTGTACCATTATAGTGTATCACCGGTCATATACAAAGAGGCAACGTCCAATTTCTGGGCATCGGGTGTGCGATGGAATGCAAAGAAGTGCTCAATTTGAAAAAGCCACCCAATGTATTTGAACCAGAGAAGGGTGGAATTTATAATTTTGGTAAACACGGTTGTAGAGTAGTGTTAGGGTGAGGTAAAAGAGGGGGTGGTGTGGGTGGTGTTTGATGAAGAGGTTGTTTTTCTAATCCCGCGAGTTGATGTGTAATATCTAATAAGGATTTTTGAAGATCGGTGTAGAGGGTAAAGCTCTTATTGATAGCCTTCGAATGGCGTTCGACAGTGCTACCAATGGACTCCATCTTGGAGAGAGATATAGATTGTTGGTTTAACTGATCGGTGAGTTTGTAAAGAAATTCTTCGAGGGCTTTGTACCGGGTGACTGATCCTTCTACCATGGTGAGTAGGCTCGATGAAAGCACCAATGATGAAACTTATATAACTAACAAAGAAAGAATAGAGATGTGAGGAAGAAGATGAGATGGTTTGAGAGGGAAATAAATTGATAAAATAGGCATATGTTGACCTATTGCTTTATTTCATAATACTTTTAAACACAAACATAACTGAATACATAACTGCAAGGTAACCCACTAACACATGACATCACAAGTTACTCCCCATTTACTAATACTACTGTTATCTAATCCATCAATCTTGCTAGCACACGTGTCACTCGAGCACTCCTCCTATTGACTTGGTTCCTGGACTCTTTGCTTAATTGACTTGCATCACAATCTTTGATAAAAAAAACCCCACACCAAAGTCCTAAATTATCACTCTGCCACCAATTCAGCTTGACTTTGGGTGACCACCACTCCGCCTCCACTTTTGCCATCTGTAACAATCTGTATTTTAGATCAATGTACGACGTTATTCAATTCACTATTTTTTTTTCTCGTACGCGTTTGCTTTTAATTTCAAGTATTAGGTTAAATCGCGTAAACTAAAAATCAACAATTAACGTAAACGGGCACCAAACAAATTAAAGTTTACGTCAAGCAATCATTATACTATTTTAACTAAAGTAATAATTAACATATTATGTTTTATTTTGTCGGTTACGTAAAGCGTTTACGTTTCGCGATAAATTACGTTTAAGCATTCCCGGAACCACCAAAACTTTTCTACGCTTCAACAATTACCTATATTTATATCTAATTCTTAAAGTTTTATAAAACTTTACCCACATTTATCCATTGACCTGAATTTCTCATGAAAGAAATGAGCTAGATCATACACTTTACAAAGTGATTCATTATGTTTAAATAAGTTACCAACTTATACTTTTGAAAATAATACTTTCTTTTTACCTAAGATATATAACTAGCTAGTCAATTTACTACCTTGAATTCATGGGATAACATCCTCTTTAGGGGACCAATGAACACAACTCATTAAGGCTTGGACTAGATCATGTTGTTTTGACCAAAGACTCCTTAATTCCCTCTCATGGTCCCTTTGAACTTTGACCACCTCATTATATCACCCTTGGACTAGTCTTGGTCATTGAATTCCACCTTTCACTAGCCTATTATATATATAACACTTGCACTAGTAAAGATCATAACACACAACATTTATCACTTAGGAAAAACTAACAAATCCTCCCTTTTTCTCTCTATTGAGCTACGGCTCAAAATCATAAACATAAGCAATCCATTTAAATTTTTCTACCACCCATACAAGCATTACTACAATATATCTAAGACATACTATGAAGGTTTGAAGGCTTGGTTAAGCCTTTACAAGTGATAAGCAAGAAAAAGCAAGTTTAGGGTTTACTTTGGAATTAGGGTTTTTAAAGAGTGCAAGCTAGGGTTTATAATCTAAATAAGGGTTTAGATTATGTTGGTTATCATCATACGTCATACTAAGGTTAACTAAAACTCTTGATGTGTTTACTTTCATGATTTTTTGGATATATAATACTTATATAGTTAATCACCATTTTGGAAATGTTTTAACATGTAAAATGGATTTTACTTGTGATCATGGTTTTCTAAACTTTTTCATATGTTATATAGTTGTTAATATCATTTTAAAATGGATGTATAAGTCTTGTACACTTTTGGTTTATGTATAAAAAGTTTATGAATAAATAAGTTAATTAAAAAGTTACTTAATAAGTTGCTAAGTAAATGTGAGTAAAGGACTTGATATCTTGGACATTTGGACAAAATATGGACTAAAAGACACTAAATATATATAATACATAAGATATAAATAATTGTAAAGGACTTGTGGTATTTTATTTAGTTGAAATTTTATAAAAATACTACATGTCATAAGGATTCCAAAAAGGTAAGAAACTCAAAAATCGGATTTATAACGAAGGAGATACGATAATTACAAATTTACAATAATAAATACTTGTATAAAACTATTTTTATAAAATTTACTGTTCACATAAGTAAATAACATTTTGAAAACATCATAAATAAATAGAGATTTCAATTACGAGAACGTGCTCGAAAGAATTACTAAAATCGGAGCTAAAACGAATAAAATACAACATATACGATATTTACGATAACTAAACTTATAAAAATAAATTTATAACTGTCATGAACAGTAAAAAGTACTGTTCATCAGAGTACCCAAAATATGAAAATGTAATATTTTGATAACTCGTCTTAATACGAAAGCGTGGACGTAAGAAACGGACTTGAAACGAGAAAGTTGCGTCGTTTTCACTAAAGTGTTATTTATAAACGTTTTTAACTTATAAACATGATTTCACTAATGCGATTAGATGGTGATGTAGCTATATAGGATTATATATGGTTGTTGTTAATCAAAGTGTTTAGTACTTATACGACCTATATTGGATTAGGTTGCATTCGATCGTAATCGTGACGCATTTTCTATTGTGATATACTTGTTGATTACCATTCACTCGAGGTGAGTTCATAGCCCCCTTTTTCTACTTGATTGTTTTACAAAATCTACAGGGTGAGATTGCATTGCTTGTTTTACTATTGGACACAAGTGTTTCCAAAGTGTAATCAAAGTGTATGTTATCAAGATTATTGCCTGATTATTAGTGCCTAAGTTACCGTATTGCCGTGAAGTCCCTATTTATCATGAACCGTTAATTGATATTATAGTAAGTGCGAGTGTTATGGATAGATCTATCGGGACTGACAATCCCCACCTTTCTTGAGTCACAAGTTGATTATGGTGCATTTAACATTGAGAGGACAGTTAGGTCGTTGGCAAGCATCCTATATTCCGATTAGGGCACAAATCTAGTTACGGCTTCGGGGTCATGAGCTTAGTGTCATAATACATGTTTTGGACTATTGAATGTGTTTCATAGTCTACTATTACTTAAATCTTGTGGTCCACTCTTTTACCGACAAACCTATGATTTCACTCAACCTTTGTGTTGACTTTTAGCATGTAATTTCATGTCCTAGGGTATGAAGATTGGACGGGAGCCTTGGCGGATATCAATGAAGATGGATTCTTTGTTTATCTAAATTTGATGCAACTTTTATCTTATATATAAAAAAACTTAAGTCATCTTATGGTATTATGAAACTTTTGTTTAATTAAAAATGTATGTGGAATGTTTATGACTTTTAAAACATATGGGACCTAATGTATAAACTCTGATATTTTGCTATGACATCGAATGAAATCTTATCTTAAACGTCCATTTAAGGTCGTTTCCTATTTCTTGATTATTGTACTTTGACGTAGCCCCCCATTGTTACCATTCCGCTGCTACCTGATTTTGGGGGTGTTACACCATCCTTTTCCTATCACCTCTTACATCAGAGAGTTCTATATCAAAACATATAACCATCAGCTAAAACACACAAAAAACCTAGATCTAAGATAAAAACCCAAATCTTACTTTTTTATCACGATTCTATAAATATGATTCGAGTTTTGAAACTTGTGTCGGAGGGTCTGCGTTCTCCGACCACCGACACGGGTGTGTTTTTCGACCACTTTTGATCGGTGGGTTACACGTTTCGATGCACGGTTGGGTGTGGGTTTGGTGGTGGAAGTGGATAGGTTTGAACCGTTGAAGTTTGTTTTAGTGGTAGGAAATTTGTTGGTTGGCACATATAGGTTGGTGGTGGTGGGTTACGATTGTGAGGTGGATTACGCCGGTGATAGGTCACGGTGGTGTTGATTACATGTGGGTGTAAAACACACATTTAGAGTCTAGATCCCCTACTTTTTATATGATGGTTAAACAAAATGATAGTAGTAAGTTTTGTTAGTTGATGTTTGATTTTGTAAAAACTTTTTTGGGGTTGTTTTTTTTAGTTGATCTAATCTTTTTGGAGGAACTGATTTGTTGTTTTATTTAGAGGGCGTTTGTTTCGGCTTATTTTGAAACTTAATGACTTATATAAGTTTATTATATTATACTAATAATAAACTTATATAAGCCTCTAAGTCTCAAAATAAGCCAGAAAATTTTGGCTTATATTTCATAAGCCCCAATTTTCTGGCTTATTTTGAGACTTACGGGCTTATATAAGTTTATCATATCATTATAAACTTATATAAACCCACAAGTCTCAAAATAAGCTAAAAATTTAAGGCTTATGAAATATAAGCTCAAATAAACTTATCTTTCATAAACCGAAACAACATCCCCTTACATAGATAATTTTTGAGTTTTTGTTTTTATAAGTTAAACTGTTAAAAGGTGATAACCATAGTGAAAGAAAAAGACAAATCATAAAGAATATAAAGAAAGAAAAAGCATAACGAAGTGGTGGGGTTATTTTGGATTTCCTCTTGTTGACTCTTTTAAACCAGATGATCAAAGGAAAAAAAATGTGAAAGACATCTATACCCTCATGTGCAAGGCACATGAATGGACTTAACGGCGATACTTAACAGACATTCACGATAAAGATGAACGGTGTTACATAGTTTGATTATAAGGATCAATTAAGCAATAAAAAAATATAGGGACTCAATCGGGGATTTGGCTCAAACCACAAAAATGAACAGTGTGATTTACTCTAAAAAATTTAATAGATGATTGTCATGATAACACATGACATTTAAAATTCTTTGTTTCTTCAATGTTGAAAAAGTTTACAAAACTCTTCTTACATACTCAATGAAAGATCTATCGCCCCATTGAACTCGTCTCTTTACACTTACTTTGACCCGAAACATTATAGGCTTAACCAAGCTTAGATTATTATTATTACATAAAAGGAAAATATGTATGCAATTGATTGCAAGACTTGCATCCAACTTTAAGTTATATATATATGGGGTTCTTATCACATATATATTACAACATTGTTAGTAATTATGGGTATTTAGAATTATAAGGTATTTTGTATGAATCCGAATCATCAATATCGCTCCATGGTAAAGATAACCCAAGTAAAATGAGCAATATGAACCCTTTGTGTACATGTATTGAAGTACACATGAATATTCTAAGCTAAGAGTGCACGACGTCATAACGCCGTGTGGGGTTCGGCAACGCCGTTCCCGGCGTTATGACACCGGAAGGTGACAAGAGGCGACGACGTTGGTCTGGGTGTTAACCCACCAACGCAGCAACGACAAGTTTTATAAAAAAAATTCATTTGACCCCCCTCCCCCCAACGTTTATAAACGGCTATTTTTCAAATTTTGATTTTTTTTTCTTTTTTTTTCAATACCCACCTTATATATATTATACCCAAACTCAACCATTTTTCACACACAAAAACAAAAACACTCTCTACACATAAAAATGAATCCATTTTTTCCAATGAATCAAAATAACAATGATGATGAAGAACGTCGTCCCACCGTTTTCGAAATCGATGAAGAAACCGACGTTTACTTTTTTGAGCAAGCGTACGCGTATCACGAGCAATTAGTAGAAAAAGAAAATCGTCCACGACTTACCCGGAACCCGATCTATCGTGACCGAGAGGGAGCCGAAGAACGATTGATGGCCGATTATTTCGATGATCATTGGAGGTATCCCTTATATTATTTTCGAAGAAGATACCGTATGAGCCGAACAATATTTTTAAAATTAGTCGACGGCATTACAAATTATACGGCCGATCCTCTTCCCAAGCATTTTGGATTCTTTAGAGTTCGAGCCGATGCTACGGGTCGAATGAGTCTTAGTGTTATTATTATGGAATGCACATCGGCCATACACCAATTGGCATACGGGACCACGCTCGATGCGTTTGATGAATATTTACAAATGAGTGAGCATACTGCACGTGATTGTCTATTTTATTTTAGTATGTTCATTATTTCTTTGTACATGACTGAGTATTTAAGAAAGCCAACGTTGGAAGATGTTGAAAACATATATAATAAACATGTTACGCGTCATGGTTTTCCGGGAATGCTTGGAAGCATTGATTGTGCGCACTGGGAATGGAAAAATTGTCCAGTTTCATGGCAGGGACAATACGGTAGGGGGGATAAAAAATACCCTACTATAATGCTTGAAGTTGTTGCTTAACAAGATTTGTGGATTTGGCATGCGTTTTTTTGGGTAGTAGGTGCAAATACCGATATTAATGTTTTAGATAATTCTCCGTTATTTGATGACTTTCTTGATGACAAAGCCTCTGTAGCTCCGTATGTGGTAAATGGTGTTGGGTTTGAAAAGGGGTATTACTTAGCCGATGGTATTTACCCACAATGGGCGACTTTCATGAAATCTTTCATGGTTGCAAATGACGCGAAACATGCTTACTTTAAAAAGCGTCAAGAAAGTGCACGGAAAGATGTCGAACGTGCTTTTGGTGTTCTCGAGGGACGTTGGGGAATAATACAACAACCGGCCCGTCAATACCATGTCAACACCATCCGCCGAATCATGTATTCTTGCATCATAATGCATAACATGATTTTAGAAGATGAGAAGATGGTGATTTTTGACTGGAACGAAGTGTACGCTAATCCGTCAAGAAATATGCAGCGTACATGGGTTGAAAGGTGTGAAACTCAACGTCAAAAAAATAAAGAACTGTGAGACCGAGAAATGCATCTTAGTCTTCAACGAAACCTTATGGAGCATATTTGGCAACAAGTTGACCACGAAGATGAAGACTTTAGTCGTCGGAGCGTATGATTTTTTTTTTATGTTTTTTTAATTCCGTATGTTTTTTAAAAGTATTGTAATGTGTAATATTGTTTAATGAAATATTTTAGTTTGTTTAAGGGGTGTTATGAAAAAATAAAGGTGGGTCTCAAAAAGTGGTGTTAATATGGTGTTATGATTAGAGGGTTTTTTTTGTGTTGGTGTTATAGTGTTAAAGGTGATGTGGCAATCAAAAAATGGTGTTATTTTGACACATGGGGCTCTAATAGGGTTCCTTTTAACTCTAGTGAGACCAAATGTAATTGCTTACCACAAGCGTGTTGTAACCTATGAAACAACTCCATCTTCAGACAAAATAATGCGACCACAAGCATGTGTATTCCTGGTAATTTACCCTTGATTTAACGTTCCGTCACCTTCATTGCTCTAATAAAAGTTGAGATTAGCGACGTAAAACAAGGTAAACAATGTATATGATATAGAATTTGATCGAATGGGTGGGTTGCGTAAAGGCTTAACATGGGTTATGGCTGAAAAAAGGTTTCGTACGGGTCAACCTGAAAAGAAAAAAATATTTCCAACTTTTGTTGAGAAGTTCCAATATCTTTTACATGTTGAATCCTCTACACGTGAAACATCAATCCATATTTCCTTCTCTCCTTGATCAAATAGTCTCCAGAATATGGTATACTTTCGCTTGGTGCATCCTCCAAAGTAGAAAAAATCACAACCTACAGTATGAATGATGGATTTATTATACAAATACCGTCAACAAAATCGTGCAATGATGTGTAAGTTAGCACCATATACGAGTGTGGCAATTTGAATTATTTACTTATATATGGGGTAGTTTTATTTCTAACAGGTCAAACTAAAAGATCATCTTAACATGAAAGAGATCAAACAGGTCAAACGTCACCCAAATTGTATTTTTTAAGCTTAAAATGATCTATATTTTTTGTGATACTATTAGAGACACTAACTATTTACTAAAAAAATGGACTAAAACTGTCTCGGGTAAGCCGTTATCTCTTTCCCAGATCCCACCCATTTTGATACCTCTTCAGGTTTGAACATAAATTTTTAAGAGCTTTCATACATGCTCATATGCATCTTGCCACATCTACACTATTATTATCGAAGATACCTAAGATGTTATGAATACACAAATTAGATGCAGGTGTAATGTGTGATAAAATTGCCCAACCATAATTACTCGATGTAAAGATTATGATATCACAGGTTGTGGCAGCAAGACATTATTGTGGTTACCTCATTTTTATCCCCCAAAATCAATCTCTTTTTATGAGTTTTGCTAGAACCACATAATGTTAACAAAATAAATTTCACAAATGATGTGTCATGTAAATATGTGGTACTCTCTCTCTTTCTTTTAAAAGTATCTCACATGTGTAGCCGATAGTCGCTAAGACACATCATTTTGTAGATTTTATTTTGTGAAATTTGCGCGGCTCTAAAATATCTATCTATCTATTATATATAAAGATTCAGTCCTTTAATTTAATGTGCAAGTCTTCATAATTAGTGTGGAGGTGCCCATAATTAGTGTCCTTTAGATATTTGACTGTAGAGATTCTAATTACTATTCAACCTCATTCAATGTCATTAAACATTCGACAATTTCTTTCTCATTTAATGTAATTATATTTTTGGTATGCAATTAATTACTTCTTTAATCTTCCTCTATACTTTCACTTCAATCTTCTTTTATAAGCTCATGTGTAAATGATATTCAATTTATTCTGTTTCGATTTACCAATTAATGTCAACGCATTCAAAAAAAATCTGTATATCTTTGATTCAAGAATTACATTAACCCTAACAACACAATAATGTTAGTAAGTTTTAATTATATTGAATTGATTTGGTTTGTATTATTGCTGAAGTTTTTATGTTTATAATGTTAACCCTTGGATGCAGCCGAGTATGAAAATGTTGTTGGATAGATATAATTGATATCTATTATAATTCTTTTCAATTTTATGCAGAGGATGGCGACGAGCGCACACCTGGGCTTCAAGATCTTCTTTTATTATATACAATATATATTATAATTCTTTTCAATTTTATGCATTTCAGCATTGCATTATGACCATGAGCAGAGAGGAATGTGACAAGCGCGCACCCGGGCTTCAAGCTCTCATAGTTGCAGGTTTCAAAATCGATTATCAGGTGATCATTTTTTTTGTTTGCCTTCATCATCACAGGTTCTTCATTTATTATTAATTTATCATACGTTATTGCATATTGCTTTTTTGACCCGGTCGTGTTAGCCCACAAATAAATTTGTTCCATTTTTTCTTGATGTTTGTAGCTACTTAACCATTTGAAGAGCCATTGATTTTGAGTGTCGAAGATAGAGTTTGGCCTAATAAGGGGTATGTTCTTGGAGGGTGTATGCTTCTGTTACAATATGTGGATCGAAGGTTAGACCATAAAGCTATCAACACAAGGTGGTTTAATCTCGAGAAGCATGTCATGGTGTTGGAAGGGGAAAAGAAAAAGGAATTTACGTTTGCTAGGGCTTAAAGGAATTAATACTGTTAGCTTTGTCCAATATTGGATAACATACAGTTTGAATAGAAGATCTCGGACAGAACAAGATGTTTAGTCTTCGATGGTGATTGGTTTTTATTAAAGTAGTTATCATGTTTATGCTGATTGAAAGATACCACTACTTCATACATGGTTCTGCTAGTGTATTGTTAGTACTGCTCAACCATTAGTGCTGCTCTTCATTGTTACTGCTGCTTGGTATCGATTACTACTGTTAGTCATTTTTCACCCTAAGGCGGAATTAGTGTTGCTCGTCATGGATGGTACTACATGGTATTCGTTACCACTGTTGGTTAGTTCTTCGTACAGTTCTTATAGTTGATTCTATTACTTTTGGTCAAGTGATGGTTAAAAGCATATGATAAAGTGTTTAACCATTTACATGCACCACTTAAGGGGAAGGTTTTGATTATTACTACTGCTAAGTCATTATTACTACTGCTAGTTTAAGTTTCTACTACTTGAATTCATTATTCTTATTATGCATCATGGAGGGTAATTTGAGACATTGGAAAGCTTAGATTAGAAGTGTAATATATGGTTTGTGGTTGTAAAAGATCAAAGTTGCATATCTTCACAGTCCCCTAATGGATAATGACAAAAAAGGGAAGACATTACAAAGATTGACATGATGATATGATTTGCAACTTATTTAGTGTGGTGGCATGGCATGGAACAAGTTCAAAGGAAATCGTAAGTTAAGGGGAAGATTCTTTCATTCATGAAAGATCAGATTTGAAGATGAAGATTGCTGAACAAGTTACTATGGATCATCTTGGAATCAGTTTACAGTTTGTTTTGTCATCATCAAATAGGAGAAGATTGTTGGGAATTATTGATTTGATGATACAAAAGAACTTGCTTAAAAGGATAAAGAATGAAACAAAAGGATCAAAGTCGACAATATAGAATTCTACAAAAGATGGAGGATTCTAAAAGATTTGCTTAAAAGATAAAGATCAAAGATTAGGAAAGATTTTGTTTCTTAATACAATTAAATTTCCTTGTAAGTCTAGATGGACTCTCTATATAAAGAGATCCATAGACATTGTTTAGGATTTACATTCATACATCAAGCCCTAATTCTATTTGATCAGAATAGAACTGTTACCTACCTATAACAAGAAAAATTCCGGAAAAAATATGGAAAGCGGCTACAATGCAGGCTGCATAAAAAAAACTTGCAGTATTTTCCCCGGCAACATGTCGTCAGGGAAAATTTTGGATTAATTAACTTATTAACTTATTAATTAATTAGTTAATTAATTAAAATTAATGACAAAACAATCCCGGCGACATGTCGCCGGGGAATATCTTTGACGACCCAACGTTTTCGTTGACTGAAAACAGTGTGGGCCCGTCGTTGTCGCCGGGGCAAATAGCCGGGGATTGAATCCCCTTCGAGCCTTCCCCGGCATGTATTCCCCGGCGATATGTCCTCGGGGATAGTATTTATGTCGCTAGGGATAGCAGCGAGTGTTGTAGTGGATTAAAATGTATTTTGAACTCATAACGGTAAATCTTATGTTGAAAATTAAACCAAATTTAGTTTAATTATATTTAAAAAATATATATTCGATAATAAAAATCGTTTTGGATATATAGAAAAGTTACAACAATTTTTATGTAGTAAATTACTACTAAATTTATATTCCAATTTGAATTCATTTATTCATGCATCTACAAATTCTTGATATTTTATTATACAATTACACATTTGATTATCTTATGCATATTCCATCTGCAATGTGGTAACCTTAGTTACTGTGTAATTTTATTTCTGAAATGCTCTTTTTTTTTCATTCTCTCGTAGCTTTTGATGAGCATTTGCGTCGTGGCAACTCTGGAAATGCTAATGCTCGAAGATGGACTTTGA
>BQNB010066399.1:0-27219 GCA_026074375.1 Tanacetum coccineum
GTTATAGAAGGTATCAACTTGAGTTAACTCCGTAAATCCGTGATGAGGACAAGCTCTAAGCATTTCTTTAAATCGTTTACATGCTTCACTAAAAGTCTCCTCGAATTTGTGTGTAAAACGAGAAATTTCATTCTTTAAGTGAGTGATTTTCGAAGGAGGGGAAAATTGATTCACAAACTTAGTTACGAGATCCTCCCAAGTCAAGATCGAATTAGGTGGTTCTTTCTTGTACCAAACTTTAGCGGCCCCCTCGAGTGAATATGGAAACATCATAAGCTTAATAACATCATTCGGTACATCCCTAAATCGTAAAGTCGAGGTAATCCTTTTGAAACTATTAATATGAGCGTGGCGATTTTCCCTCTCATAATCGTGAAACGGGTTAGCTTGAACTAGTTGTAACAAATTTGTTTCAATTTCAAAATGATCCGCATTAATTTCCGGTAAAACGATAGCTTCTCCATACCCTTCCGTGGGTGCACGGAGTAGCTCTTCCATGGTATGTTCCACCATTGGTGCAACTTCAACGATAGTACGAAGCTCAGGTTCGACTATGTTTGGAGCACGTCTTCTATTTCGACGTCTCGGAATGGTTACATTCGAATTATTTGGAAAATTAGAATTTCTAGTGCGCATGCACTTAGCAAAAATGATAAAAGAAAATATTTTTGTTTACCGAATAATCAACAAACTTAGGGTAACTCTCTTAAGTAAAATAAAGTTTACAAAAGAGGTGCGCCTTTTTTGAAAGTGACACAAGACGATAAATTTTTGAATCTTAAGTTCGGGAACTTATTGATGGATAATACTTCAGTTGAAAGTATTATATGTTAGTGTTCTTTTACCAACTTGGTAAAATTTTTATTTCTTATATTCACAAATTTGACAAGAAAAATCGAAAAATCTGGAAGAGCAAGTATTTTTTTTGTATTTTTGTACTTATTTAACTTTTACATATACTAAAAAGAAAAGAAAAATATTTTTTACTTTTTTATATTTTTATTTTTTTTGTATTTTTGATTTTCTCAAAAGCGTAACTTTCAAAGACGAAAGGTTCTCCAAATCACGATCGACAAATGCAAACGAAGGAATCTTAATCACAAATCCCCGGCAACGGCGACAAAAACTTGATAGAATCGTTTAACACATTCACGGCGGCAGGGCGCCCCAAAAATTTGATGTGATAATATATTATACGTATAGCAATATAAAAGCGAAGAAATTTCCCTAGTTGCCCTTAACAAAAATTCACACTAAAATATAATACACGTTTTTACCGGTAAGTGATTACCGGGTCGTTAAGTCCCAACAAATTGTGAAATTGAGACTCCGTTTTAACTTGGACAATGATTTGAATGGGATTTCAAAGATTTTGGATTGATTATCTAATTCTATAATTAAAAAACAATTAAAACATAAAAACATTTAAGCTACTAAAACAATTTAAACAATACGAGGATTTAAAAACAAAACGCGGGGGGGGGTAAACCAAAAAAAAAAATTAATATCCTAAAATGTCTAAAATGAAACCTAAAATGATCTTTCTACTTTTTCCTAAACCTAATTGACTATTTTAAAGGAAAATCTAAGGAAATTCTAAGACGAGAGTGATTTAAGCTAAAAACTAATAAAACAAGAACGGGATACGAAAACCCGTTCTTTAAAAAGTTAACTTACTTTATTTAACCCCTACGAAAATAATTTTTAAACCTAAGCCTAGAAAATGATAAAAGAAAATTTTAGAAAAAAGAATTTTATTTTTTTGATTATTTTTCTATTTTTTATGATTTTTTTAAGTTTTTAACAAAATTAATTCACGAAAAATATTAAACTTTGACTAAAAATTCTGAGAAAATTCTCAAAAATTACTAAGGTTATAAAGATTGCATGAAAAATAAGTCACACGAATAAGCTAAAAAGAATAAGCCAGGAAAAAGAAAATAAGCACTCGAAATGCTTATGAGAAAAAAAGCTCAAAAAGGTGTTAAAAGGATTAATGGTGCAACTTAGGATGTAAAAGTCCCAAGGGCACGTTGGGGTGAGAGGTGTGTGTGTTGAGGCTTATAAAGGGTTGAGGAAGGTTGAGGTCAGGGGTTCGAGCTTGCTCACCCCTGATTTCCCTTCTTCCCCTTTTTTTTATTTTTGCAAAAACCTAAAAAGTAAAGTTATAAAGCAGATAAAATTAAGCTATTTTTGTGAAATAAACTTTTTTCTAAATCATTAATAAGCTAGAAATTATCTTTAAAATCAGATAGACTACACTTAACTATTTTTTTACTTTTTTAACAAAACTAAATAAGTTAGAAACTGAGATAAGCTAAAACAAAGACTGAATATGCTATTAAAAGACTAACCACTATCTTACTAATCTTAAAATTAACTAGAAAGATCGTATGCAATAAGCTTAGAAATCCCTAATAACGCTCCAAAGTTAAAACTGAAAACAAACGCATATAAACAGAGCCAATTTGTGGCTTAATTTTAAGCACAAAAATAGAACCTTATGGCAATAAGCTTTATATCTCCTTAAAGCTTGACTAAAACACTACTTATAATAATAATCTAAAACTATTTTGAAATTCAAATAAGAACTGCAAAAGCACAATGAAAAGACTACTTGCTATTGATTTTTATGTTCTTGAATTTTCTATCAAAAGATAAAATAAGCTAACCCTGACTTTAAAAAGCTATGAACCACTAAATATTATCCTAATAAGCTAGTTAAGACTAAAACTAAGCAAATTCTAAAAGAATAAATAAGCTAAAATTTCTATTTAAGCACTATATGAAAAACTAAGAACCAAACACGCCCTAAGGTGACTTTAAGCTTATTTTTCAATAAGCTCACAGATCCTTATGACTTTCTAACTTAAACCTGCTTAAACTATGACTAATAAGCTACTCAAAACAGCTTTTTAAAATTATTTTGAAATCTAAATAAGCCAAGTAAAAGCTATTTGAAAACTGCTATTTTACTTAGTTCATGCTGAGTGAACTCAGTATGTACTGAGTGTTAAAAGGACAAAAAGGTACTTTTGAGCTTAAAATCAAATGACCAAATAAACTGATTTTATTGAAATAAGCGGAAACATATTAAGAGTTACCTAAAACCTACTAGTATGCTAAAAATTAAGACCTAAAAACTAAATTAACCTTCTAATAATTGAACTAGAAAATGGCCATGAGACCTTAAATGATGCTCATGCAGTTTGCACAAAATTTGACTAAATCCTAAACTAACAAATGCAGGCCTAAGAAACTAGTGTCTATAACTTAAAAATACTAAGCTAAGAATACAATGAGCAATTATAACAACTAAAACAGATAAGAGCTTAAAATGCTTAAGAAATTAAGCTAAAACTAACAGTTGCTAAAATTCTACTACTAAATTATGAAAAACTGAATTAAGCCTACATAATTCTTAAATCCTTTCTTTATAAACTTCAAAATGATGATTAAAAACAAACTAAAGAACCAAAAAGACTTAGACAGTACCAACTTTAGTTAGTACTGCCTTCATCCAAACACCCCTTTAACTTGTTAAAAATCATTTTAAGCTTATATTTTTGAGATTTAATGTTCAAAGTTAAAATACCAGATAGTCATAACTTAATAAAGACCTAATAGCAGATTTTAACTAACTATAAGCTAGAATCTATTAAGGCTTTCTTACTATGCTATTATGTTTGAATTTTTAAGTTTTTAAAAATAAGAGCTAACTAAGGAATTTAAGCATAATAATTGAGAAAAAACCTTATTCATTTTAAACTACTAAATTAATCACATAATTAAGCATCTAAACAGGAAATTAAGCAACGCAATAAGCATTAATTTAAACTTAATGCAAGAAATTATATGTATTGAAAGTAATGTAATACATTACATAAGCCTTTGCACAAAACAAGGCTATAAATGATCTTATGAGCTATCAATAAGCTCCAGCTTATCCTAAGATAAGCTGGTGTGGTCTTGGAAGCCCTTCCATTACTGGTTTCCCTTCCATATTAAAGCTTTGGTAATTTTGGGAGGATTTAAGTCTTATTAAGCTTGGTTAAGCTTTTGAAAGCTTAACTAAGAAGATACTAGCTTATTGTTTAAAAATGACAGCTTATTGAGATTTAACAGGTTATAAAAGAGCTTATTAGATCATAAAGCTATAAAGTGAAAACACAATTTAACAATTGAACATTAAGAAAACACACTTTTATTAATATTAAAAGACTGATTACAAGCTTGAAAGAAAATTACATTAATCTAAAAGCAATAAGCTGAAATAAGCTAAACTACAAACCACTCTAAAAATTATCTCCCTCTATCTGCTGTGTGTGATGAATGCTTGTATTTATAGCCAAAGAAGGATGCTTCTAGGCCTCTACACACGCTTTCCTTATCCTTGATCAATACCCTTCATTATTTGCCAATCATTGGATCCCTTGTTTTTGCCATTAGATCATAAAATGTGATCACATAGATTCCCAGCGTTGGCAATCCGTGTGTTAGAGGGTTGTGCTTCTTTAACAAAGGTTTTAGTGTAAATATCCATAACCTTGTGTGTTTCTTTGCTTCCAACGTGTCCACCATGTTATTAGAGTTGGCCAATGAGAAGCTTTTGGTGATGTTTTTCTCTACCAACTTAATGCTTGGTACTCGAATCTTGAGGCCACGTCATTAATTGGGATTTACCCTAGATTATTGATGTAGGGTTAAATCGAAGGAGACGGTGAATTGTGAAATTGTTTTTTCGCGCCCTTTATGTTTTTATTTTTAAAAAGAAAATAGCGGGTAAAGGTTTTGGTTTTGGGCATGGTGAATTAAAATGGGTTTAGGGTTTAAATTTAAAATAACGACCGTTAGTCCCTTAACCGGTGAAGGATAACGGTGTTATTGTTTTAGGGTTTTAATGAGTTAGGTTTTAACATTAGGGTTGTTCTGGTATTTGAGGTTTTGTATTCTTGTGGTTGACCAAGATGTGGACCATAGGGTTGATTTGTTACTTTGTAGACCAAGGCTAGCAAACTTCCATCTCTTGCATACTCTTCCGTTCCCGTGTCCGTGTTTGTCTGGTTTTTGACCGTTTTCTTGTGATTTTTGCATATCCGTACCTACACATCTACAAACAAAATACACAAATACAAGCTTATTTTTGGGACATTTTGATTATTTTAAAAAACTACTTTTGATTTATAAAAGGGATATGTGATTTCTCAAATTATTCAATGATAGATGAAAAGAAAAGTACTAGTCATGATGTTTTTAGATCTTGATGGGCTTCCTTAGATGCATGGAAAAAACTTCTAACCGGGTGGTTTCCATTGTCTTCTAATTGCAGGAGCCTAAACCGAATGTAGCGATCAATTCGCTTGAATTTATAGAGTTACCGATGTGAGGGCACTAATCTAGCCAACTCATGAAATCGGGTTATGTACTTATCAACATCAGCTCCATTTATAACATGATTCTAGAGCTCTTCCTTAAATTTCTTGATTGCATTATCCAGAAAATATTCTTCCCTTAGGTCCTCCCAAGGTTGGGCTATAGCAATTGCCCGACCTCTTGTCTAAACTAGTGTGTTCCACCAAGTTAAGACGTGACTTTGCAACATACAAGACACGAATTCGACTTGGATTTTTGCAGGACACTAGCTAATGTAGAGCACATACTCCATTTTCTTTCAGCATGCTAGTAGGCCAAATGCTCTTTCAGTTTCCATAGAAGTCTTAGCATCACAAGATTGGTTCCTGTAAATGCAACCTTACGTGTGGTGCACTATCTTAGTTTGTCATTTATCTCTTCTCGCTTTCAATCTTAGGTGTCATTAGCATTTTAGTAGAGTATACCTCTTTTAACTTCTCATAAGTCAAATCGATTAACGGCTTAAATTTCTAGTGAACAAAGCTCGTGTCTACTCTAGGTTCGCTTTTTACGGATGTACCTTGATTGGTTTCCATGATTCGTTCCTGAGTTGTCAGTGTTTTTCTGGAGGGTATGGTTTTTTAAAATTGTCTACAACATTCATTTGAGTAAGTAATTTGACCAAAGTATAGTGCGAGTACCGTGCAAATACAATGCAACTTTAAAATTTATTGAAATAACTATTGTGCAAAGAAAAAAATGCCACAAATGTTTATATCGAGTAAGAGATAAACTTTTCCACATATATAGTTTCAATTCTTCATAATAAGTCTTCATCCAAAAGAGATACGTCTGCAAAAAGTTTTGTATTTCATAGTAACTTACAACAAGGTTCGTTTCCAACATAAATCGTGATAATTTTTTTTGACTAAAGATGTATTTCAAGTAACGTAAAATAAAGAAATTTTATTCATTTATTTATTTTATTTTAAATTTTTTTTAAGTCATAATAAGGATTTTCTAAAAATTTGAAGTCATAGTAACCAAACACAATGATACCGATACAAAAGAATTTATATTTTGATAATAAATTTTTTTTTTCTGAACGCGGGTTGAATAAATATATTCATAAATATTTGGTGTTAGATGTATATTATATGGAACATCCGGAATTTTCGATCTCTTGAATGACGAATTTCAATCGTTGACTTTTAGGGTCTGTGAGCTTGACTTATAGAACGACAATCTAAAGCTCGTTTTTATTATTCGGGACTCTAAAGCAATTGAGTGGAACGATTTTCCTGACAACGTTTCAGGTTTTGACCCGAGACCGAAGAAAATCAGTCAGAAGGTGAACTGAAATTCCCTGCAGCGATTTAGAAAGCGGGGACTAAAAATAATTAAATTATATTAATATTTTCACGTTTTATTAAATAAAAAATAGTTAATAAAATTGCTTGTATTTTAATTAAAAGCGTCTTTGAAAACGCGAATATTCGAGATGAAATCACATTTTTAATTCGGACGAAGCGATCGGTTTCATAAAATGAAAAAACAAATATTTTATTAAAATGTTATAAAATTATTTATGAAAATTTTCAAGTAAATACTTTCATTAAACAATGATTCGGAAACAATGGCGCAAGCTTTCTGAGTGTTGAATCCACCCGTTAAGTAGCTCAAAACGGCCCCGAAACCGGGTTTATCAAAAGTTCATTAAAAAGTTTGCAAAATGGAACCTAGGACTATGGGGTATTAGCATTTCACATTATAAATTTTATTATTATTATTTAATATTTAATTTATAAAAAATTTCATATTTACATCTTATAGACCACACTTCAACATATAAACACTACTCTTCTTCTCTCCCTCATTATACGGCTGCAGGGCTGGGAGCTTCAGCACGCCGCCGTCGCCGCCACCGCCGGAAAAGTTTTCCGGCAGGATTTTTTCGGCGAGCTCCAACATTCCTCCTCGTTGATGGATCTACCCGATCCCCATGGGCACGCGCCTCCACGCGCCACCCACTGCCATCCTACACAGCCGCCGCCTCCTCATCTCCTCTCAAGATCCGGCAGGTTTCCCGCCACCTCCGGCGAACCACCACCATACCCACGGCACCAACATCATCATCATAACCGCCACTCCATCACACCATCATCACCATCCGCCACCATAAGGGGTGCGTGTTGTTTACATAAGCACCAAGGGTGCGGGATGTTATAGCGACAGGGTGGTTGTTGTAGGCTGTCATAACCCACAATGGTGCGTTGGTTTGGTTGTTCTAAACCACAAGGGTGCGTCGGGAGTGGGAAACAGCAGGGGGTGTATCGGGTTTGGGTCTCAACCGACCAAAGTGCGTTTGGTTATGTGAACCCGAAAGGGTGCGTTTGGTCCCGGTGGTTTATCACCAACAAGGGTGAGTTGGGTTTTCACCCAAGACTAGGGCGCGTATGGTTTTATCGAGATACTAGGGTGCGTTGTCGGCAAATTGTGCACCTCTAGGGTGCTGTGACCTCGGGTCAGGCCACCCTAAATAGGTGCGTGGGGGATGTACTTACGCACCACTCGAGGATGCGTTTGGTTTTACCCTAAGCAGCAGTTATGGTGGTTGTTTGGGTCGGTTTGGTTTGCAACCAAAATGGGGCGTTGGGGTTGGTCGCGAAAACAGCATGGTACGTTTGGCTGTCTTAAACAGCCTTGGGTGCGTTCGGGTTCGGCTGTAGCCAGGGGTGCGTTTGATTTTTGTCCGAGGCACCTAGGGGTGCGTTTTCGGTTTGGTTTCGCACCTCAATGGGTGCGGTTGGTTTTTATCTTGGCAGCATAGGGGCGTTTGTTTGTTGTTAACAGCCCCAGGAGGGCATTTGGTGTTGTTTATGATCAACTAGGGGCGTTGGTTTGATTTTCGGCACTGCAAGGGTGCGGTCGGTATCGGGTCAGCCGCCCGATTAGGGCGCGTTTGGCTGTGACAGCCTAACAATGGTGCGTTTGTTGGGTCTTTAACCGCACAAGGGCTGCGTTTTGGACTTGTATTCCATCAAGAAGAGGGTGCGTTTTTGTTTAATGAAACCCACGCAAAGCGTGCGTTTTAGCTTAACAGCCTCAACCACAAATGTTTGCGTGTCGCTGTGTTAAATATGACCAAAGGGGTGTTTGGGACGCGGGGACAGCAAGGGGTACGCTTTGGCTTGGATAGAGAAACACACAAGGAGTGGTTTAGGTTAGCTGAACATAAAAGGGTACATTATTTGGTTCATGTAAAACGGTGAATAAATACAACTTAAGGTTTAATAAACATGAACTGGATATTATTATTTGGTGGTTAAAATGGTGTAAAATAAATGTAATAAAATTCATTTTTTATGTTCGATTGATATGTAAATATTTTGGTTATAATTATTTAAAAACTGGGAGTTTGCAATATTGATTTCATTGATTAAGGGGGAAAACGTTAGACTTATAAATGGGAAAACGATTTATAAATGAAAATTGTCTTGGCGAAATTTATAGAAGTTTTACTACTTGTAATGTTTTACTAGAGTTTCTATCTATTTCAGAAACCGATAAAAAGGGGACTAAAATTTTATAATAAATTGTATTATACAGTCTACAGGGATAGCGAACGAAAAACTATCACTTTTATCAATGAGACGAACTATTTAGGACACGACTAGCTCGATCAGAAGAAAACAAAGATAATTTATAAAGGATTATTTTATTATTTTATAATGGTTACAAAATTTACATACATGGTTTATTGATCATACATTAAGACATGGTTATACATTTTACGTCAATGTTTTTTTAGTAGGGTCAATCTATCTAGTTTGAATAATTACCCACACTTATGAAATACTACTGCTAGGAATTATTTATACTTTTCATTAATATCTAGATTGATGTCTTTGTTATATAATTCACGGTTTGGTATTATTTGGGTTATTTTTCTTATGTATATTTAAAGATATAAATTACACACTTCGCATATACTTTAAATCTTATTTATTTAAAACAACCACCTAACCACTACAACATTTATATTCTAAATCTTTATTCAACGTGACGTGTTGTGGTGACTATCCATCAGTGAAACCAAATACTTTATCCTAGGCCTAGTGGGATTAGCCGTTAAGATTAGCTGCACTTCTCTGATCGAGCAAGTTTGATCTTTCGTTTGTATTGTGCATATTTGATGGCCTTATTCTGTCAATGTTCTTCATCATCGAGGTGAGTTTCATAGCTCGATTTTTCAATCTTTTGATGTTTTATAACCGCGAGGGGGATAAAAGCTTGTCTTCAAATTTCGTATTAATTGGTTTATTTATAACAACGTGATGGTTTTTTTAAAGGATATTGTGAGTCTATAACTCCTGTAGTACTGTTTTCCATATATTTGGGGGTGAGAACATGCTTGTTTGCCAAATGCATTTAAATGATTGTTACAATTGGTTTACATACTTATTTGCACATAGCTCGCTATGGGATATATTATTTGACCTTCATTTTTGGTCATAAATTTATGCAATTTATTTTGAAAGGTATACGTAATTGGCTTAAGCGGATTGCGAACTGATGACAAAATCGGTACTGCCCGGAGTGTTCTTGGATGGGGACAACGGGTAAGGGAGTTCATTTCTTTACTTTACTGGCGGTGTTCTTGGAGGGGTACAACCAGTATCTGGAAGATCGTACATATCTTTACTTTACTGCCGGGTGTTCTTGGAGGGGAAAACGGCAACGGGAGTACATATTTTAAATCAATGCCCAAATTGGGGTACATACACGTCTACGTCACAGCAATATGAACTGTAATCATTGGAGGGTGGAGAAGCGAAATGTTATGAATTGATCTATTCGGGTGTGGATCCCTGTGCGGGTGATGATCTTAGCGTATCGCGGTGGTTGGTAACGAACATTATAGCGTGATGGTCCTCTTGAATGGATATAAAATAGATCTATTCTGGGATTGAAATACCCCGTTCGGTTGATAGTAACACTGGGAACGAACGTGATAACTGTGGATTATCACGTTGGGGATACAGGGCCCCCAACAAATACATAAGATCGGATTCTTACATGAATTATCTCAAGAAAGATTGTCGAGCTTCAGTGTCATGAGCTTAGGAAACGTAATCAGGGTTTCGTTATGTTTGCATTTGTTGTTTCATTATGGGAAGTTTATATGTTTGTGATAGTTGCGGTTTGCTTTATCACGGGGAAAATCTTGTGGTCCTATGTTTAAATAGTCTGGCATGTTTTGCAACTGTTGATTTTAAAAATCATACATATATTTTGAAAGGACATTTAAGGAATTAAATGGTCATATATACTTTGGAAACCTTTGGTTTATTATTCATATCTAAACTAACCTATGAACTCACCAACTTTATGTTGACGTTTTTAAGCATGTTTTTCTCAGGTAAATTAGATGCTTGGATTATCTGATGTGCATTGGAGTCTAAATTGACAAGATTTCATACTTGGATTTCTACAAATGATCAAATCTCGTTGTGTCGCTTTCAAGCTTTTCATTGTGATGCAATTATGGGACAACTATTATTTTGATTTCAGAAAATCAACGAGATTGTTTTACAAACGACACATTTAGAGGTCGTTCTCTTGTATCTAGCGCTGTGTATTATGAAGTAGCACCCCAAGTGGTATTCCGCTGCGTTGTGATTTTTGGGGGTGTTACAGATTGGTATCAGAGCACTGGCTATAGAGAACTAGGTTGCATATTTTACCCTAGACTATAGTCGTTTTCACAAACATTGCATCACATCAAACATTTTCAAAGTGCATACACGCTACTTGCTTATGTGCTTACATTACGTGCTGCATTAAGTGCTTACGTGACATACATATATGTAATATATATGCTTACATCTTTTGCGTATATCGCACGTTTATTTATATAAGAGTTATTTATATAAATACCAGAGCATTTCTTAAGACATTGTGAGTTGCACAATGGTCTCAATTATACCTCAGACATTGTGAGTTATACAATGGTCTCATTTTACTTCTTAGACATTGTGAGTTGCACAATGGTCTCAATTATACCTCAGACATTGTGAGTTATACAATGGTCTCATTTTATTTCTTAAGACATTGTGAGTTGCACAATGGTCTCAATTATACCTCAGACATTGTGAGTTATACAATGGTCTCATTTTACTTCTTAGACATTGTGAGTTGCACAATGGTCTCATTTCGTTCTCAGACATTGTAAGTTAAACAATGGTCTCTAAGGACATTATTTTCTTCATAGCTTTATACTATATTGTATTACACGAAGACCGTTATAATTTTTGTTTACATGGAATTATGTATGAATCTAAGTATTACAAGTCTTGTATGGGCGGGACTTGTAATAGGAGGATTTATATGATAATTGCTATGTTGACTGGTTCATCGAGACTTTTACCTGGTTTACTCTAACCAGTGTACTCATTACCTATCTTGAACTCTAGGTCGATATTTTTGGGTAGTTTTACTCCCTGTCTCCGAAGACGAGTTTGGAACACTCGTCCCATACTCAGTAGAACACATGCATCGTCATGTCAACCACCTTGAAGGTTATGAGAGTACGCGTATTGCATCGGGAATTATTAAGTAGGAGGATTTATAATCTGTTTATTTAAAAGGATTGGGACGCCTCTTCATTTAAATAAATAAATTGTAAATCACCGAACCATAAGTTTATCAATTGATTATTTACATAAATTAGGACGCTTCTTTATGCAAATAATGAATTATAAATGAGTGGGCTTAATGGTATCCGATATGACACGAGTATGAACCTAAATTCGAAAATCGCCAGAATCTGTTGAAAAGGGTCTAGAAACACAATCGTGTTCTACCACTCGACAGAATCTTAAGGCCTCACTTGGGACTACCTTATCTCATTCTTGAGTTATTACTCTTGCCGTTGCCAATCCTCGCTATCATGACTGTTGTGGAACTTAACAGATGTGTAATACTTGAGCTTATGGTGCTGATGTCATGAACTAAGACGGAGTACTTAAAATCCGCCGTTATCGCGTAAGCTCTCCCGCGGGCTCCTCTGTATTTATTGAATCTTTATTCTGGGTTATTGTTGCTCCGGAGGGTTCCTCACCCTCTGCATCCCATCACGTTTGTTATAGTTATTGTCGTTATGGTTGTTGTTGTTGGGTCATGGAGTGGTCCCAGATTTTACAAACTTTATCAACTAAGTGATAAACCAAACAAAATAAGCATATGTCGATATAGTATTCAGTTGAATTACTCATGAGACGAATCAGTACACCTAATTTAAGGCCATGATTACTATTTAGTACCGGCCAAAATAGTTGGATACTTACATCCTTTAGCCTCATCCGTTATTAATGATCGAACATTACAGATAGCAGAAACGAGACTCTGCCTTAAGACATAACCACGCGACTACACATTCTCCTTTGGTGTGTTCCTATATTTAAGAGGCTTCTGTCATCAAAGCGTTTTATACCAATTAGTAAAACCTTGAAACGTTGTTTCCTTAAGAATACCTATTCTAATGATTGGATATCCTGGTCAACCTAGCCGAAATTTATGTTACATAAGAGGTCGTGAAACACCTAGTATTGCTGAATAAAGTTATCAGCGGCATGTTCATTGGTTTAGTAAATTCTTAAGTCTTTCTTATACACACTAGGGATAACACCTATTTAATCTCGGGACGAGAATTTCATTTAAGAGGGTAGGTACTTGTAAACATCTGAGAATTTCGGTTTTTTTAAGATAATTTAGTATACCCTTTGATCTTTAGGTCTGGCTGGTACTTATAGAACGATTCATCTATTATCACATATGCACGATATCGGACTCTAAAACAATTTGATGTGAAACGGACATTCCTGACAAACTTTTCAGGTTTTGCCCGAGACTTGGAAACGAGCCGAAAAGGCTTAAAACAGCACGCAAACATTTTTCGATCCTATATACAAACGCGGACAACAAAAACAATTGATTTTGTTTTTGTTATCAGTATTTATTTAATAGAAAATTTTAATTAATTTAGTCATTTCATTTTTTAATTTAAACGCGTTGTGAATAAAGCGAATTTACTCGGGTAGAAATCCATATTTATTTTGGACGAAGCGGGGATAACCGGTCACAAAATGAAATAACTGATATTTTATTTATTGTTATAAAATATTTTTGGAAATACATTATCAAGTAAATATCGTTTTTATCAAAAAATGATTCGGAAAAACAATGGCGCAAGTTTCGAGAGTTGAATTCATCCGTTAAGTCGCTCAATTGAGTCCGAAACGTCTTGTTATCAAATAGTTATGAAAAAAAAAAAACAAAAAAAGTTACAAAACGAACCCTGGACTATTTCAATTTGGCACTTTTAATATAAAGTTTTAATATATATAAAATTTTATATACATCTTTTCTCATTTTCACCTCTCATATATACTCACACTCTTTGTTTATTTTTCACTCCCCTCGATGTCACATTTCTCGGAGAAGCTCCCCACGTCGGACACCTCCGGACGCCGCGCCGCCGGAAAAAGTTTTCGACGGAGTTTTCCGACGCAACACAAATATATCCTCACCCACCCGTTCTATACGATCACCCATATCACTCTACTTCACGCGCCTTCACGCTGCCAGTCACCACCGACTTTGCCACCATATCACACCCCCTGGCGCGATCGTCTACCCCCATGATGGTCCGGGTCCCAAACGCGCCGGCGCCAGGCTTGGAGTTGTCCACGGGCGTCTTCGTTAGGAATTCTCGTTAAACCATCAGCTTTTGATTACTCCGGGGAATAATCTGTGGTGGCAGGTCTCCATCACTACACCGGTCCGGGTCCGATGCGCGCATCTTCTTTCCTTGGCTTTGTACTGCGTGGTCCCTCCGGCGGTCTTGTGTCTCGGCCTGCGTCTCCCCGGGTTCTCTTCGGCTTCTTCGTCGCATGGGCTCGGACTGGTCACGTGGAGACCGCGGGGACTCAGACGTTGTCTTGGTTCGCAGTCGGGAATCTGCTTGTCAAGACCCCCCCCCCCCCCCCTCCTCCGCCCCCCCCCCCCCCCCCCCATCAGCTTCTGCTCGGTTCTCCCGATCATCGGGCTTTTCCGGCTTATGTTACCGTCACCGGCTCACATTAATCGGATGCTCCACCCTTTATGAGGTCCCGTGAAGCCGTTGGTGCTAACGCCGGGGTGGTTTGTAACATAACAAGAAAGGTGTGCGTTGGTTTGTTCGATTTCGCAGTAGCAACATAAAGGTTCTTTTTGGTGTTGTTATATCGCCCAAGGGTTTTTTGCGTCGTTTTGTTATTATAAACACCCATACCGGGTTGCTTGCAGAAAACCCAAACCACGGTGCGTGGTTTAGGTTAATAAATAAAAAGGGTTGTTGGGGTGGGTTTGGTTGTTGGTTCGGGGACAGCCACGCACGGGGTCGGTTTGGTTTGTAAAATAAGCTGAAGAGGGTGGGCGGAATCTGTCGGGGCGGGCTGTGGGACAGCGGGTTCGGGTGGGTTTAGCAGCTCAGGGTGTTGATTTTTGTGGGCTGTGGCTCGGGTTGGGTTGTCGGTGGACCGCGGGTATAAAACCCGGTGAGAGGGTGCGTGGGTTTAGCAGCCAACAAGATGAGGTATATGTGCGTTTGGGACATTGAAAGCAGGAGGAGGGGGGGTTTTTGTGTTTGTTGGTTCGGCTTAGTAGACAGCCGATGGGAGGTGGTTGTGACGTTGTGGTTAGCGTGTACCAGTTAGGGGTGTTCGGTGTGTGTTGCCGTTTGTACCATTTTAGGGGGGTGTTGTCTAATGTGGCAGCGGGGTCGGGTTTGTGGATTTAGCGGGGATACACATAGGGGGAGTTTTGTTATGTTGCAGCAAAACCACACACACACACACAGAACACACGGGAAAAGGCGTTTCTTTGTTTTTATTTTTGCGTAGGTTTTTGTGTTCAAAACGCAGCCGCTCAGAGGGCTCGTGTTTGTGTAGGGTTATAGCTCAAAAAAGGGGTGTTTATTTGGACGGAGGCAGCCACACGCTGGGGTTGCTTGGGTGGCAGCCAACCCGCGCCTTTAAGGGGAGGGTGTTCGTTGGTTTGCATTTTGGTTTATTTTTTTTTATAAGCATCAGGGTGCATTTTGGTTTTTTGTTAGAAGCAAAGGGTCGGTTGGTTGTTTGTGGTTCACAGCCGTGGGGCGTGTTGGTTTTTTGTTACAACTATGGGTGTTCGTTTGGCTTGTTAAAATACTAGGGGTGTTCGTTTCTGGTTATGGGAACCCTGAGAGGGTGTGTTTGAGTTGTTAATGTATAGACGAATAGGGCACGTTTGGATTGTGCGAACAGAAAATGACATAGGCGTGCATGTGGTTTAGAGAAGACAACATAATGGGTTTGTTTGTTTGGTTTAGAGAAAAACCGTTCTTAAGGAGCTCGCTTGGATAGCAGTATAACGCGACAATTAAGGGTTTTCGTTTGGTTTATATATTCAAAAACAGAACAAATGGAAAAAATAACTCGAAGGTTTTTTATAAATATTTAAACCGGACAAATAATTATTGGTGGTTATATTCGGGGTTAAATAAATATAATTATTTATATTAATTTAAGTAGATATAACGATATAGTATATATGCTTATATCTTGAAATCAATGTGGGCATTTGGAAAGATTGGGAAGGCGAAAATTGAAAATTTGCAACACATAATGATTAGAAGGGAAATCGTTAGAGTTTTGCAAAAACAGAAAAGCGTTTATAAACGGAAAGTCATGAAGAATTTTTATATAAATTTCTTAATATTTTTCGCTGCGCGCGCACACTAAAAACTGCTATCATTTTAGAAACCCGATAAAAGGACTTATGTTATATTTTAAAGATATATTAAAATACAACTACAATTCATAAGTGAAACGATACTCGAAAACTATATTTTTGAGTTAAGACGAACTGTTTTTAGATACGAGCTTGTCAAAGAGAACGAAACATAAGTTATAAAATATTAATTTATATTTTAATAATTGGTTATGAAACGGTTACAAAACATCGGTTGTTTAAGTTTATTAATGTTAGAGTAGCATTTGTTCTGCTTTTATAGAGTTGTTACAATTGAATGGTTGGAGAATGTAGTTTGTGTTTTAATTAATCGTATTATACATTGTATATAAGTACTTGCAAATTATTATATACTTTTCATAAATCTTCGGGTTGATCGTTTTTATGATATAATTCACGGTAAGAATTATATAAGGGTTATTTTTCATATGTAATATATAACGAAATATGGATATTATCACGCTTGGCGTATATTTTCAATTTATTTTATTCGTAACCTAACCACTCCGCAGAACCTTAACAACGTGTAAATCTTAAATCTTTATCAACGCGTCGCAGTTGACATAAACAATATCACCTGCGGAAACCCAAACCATTATCTTAGGCTAGTGAGACTTTAGCCTTTAAGTTAAGCGGCTTACTTCACTCAGTCAGGCTAGTTTCGTCTCGTTCAGTTCGTATTGTGCAATATTAGATGCTATCTGGTCATTCAGTTCTTCATCATCAAAGTGAATTAGATGCCTACCTATCAATCGTTCTTCAACATCAAGGTGAGTTCATAGCCCCATGTTTTACATGTTTTACATATATTTTGGGGTGAGAACATGCTTGTTACAAATTCAATTACGTGTTTGATTTAAACTCGTTACGTGATCATTTTCAACCCGTCTGCATACATGTTTACAAACGCATTTACATGGTTGATTAACTGTTTGGTTTACATACTCATTTACATATATCGCGAGGAGATACAATACTGGGTTTACTTTTTTGAACGTAAACGCTATTCATAATACTTTTATGATTACATGGAATGTAGGCTTAGGTATGCATGAAACTCGTAAAATCACTTGGGGTTAGGGTGAGCTGCGCAATTTTTATAAGATAGATCAATTTGGGATTGACAGTCATCACCCGCGTTCGGTGTGACTAGCTATCACGGATGACGAACGTATATTACCATTTGTCGCGGGTTACGATTGGAATTGCGCCTTGCGGGTAGGTCAACAATCATAATATCATATTATTGCCCTGGGTGTCCTTGGAGGGGACACCTGCGTTAAACGGGGGAAAAACATTTTTTCTTTTTATTTATGGCCGGGTGTCATTTGAGGGGGACACTGGTAACGGGGGAAACATATTCTTTATTAGCGAGGGTGTCTTGGGAGGGGGAACACTCTACGGATGGGTACACTTTTACTATGCCTTGAATAAAGTGGCATAATACTAGTCTACGTTCACAGTTCATGAATTAAAGTAATGGTAATTCATTGGTTTTATACACACACTTGGAGCGTAATAAGGTGGCACGTACATACTTTGGATATTTTGTGATCTCCAACTTTGACGCGTACATTTTAGGACTATTTGGGGATAGAAATGGTCTTGCATATGTTACAGCTAATTGATTTCTAAAAATCATACATATATTTTGGAAGTACATTTAAGGATTTAAATGGTCACATAATTATTTTATGATACTGTAGGGAGAGAGTAGTCACTAAACGTTTTTATATGACACTGTAATGATACAGTGGGCAGATACATCTATTGGAACTAACATTTGTATTTACATAAACCTATGAACTCACCAACTTTATGTTGACCTTTTTAAGCATGTTTTTCTTAGGGAAATTATTTGTTCGGATTTCTTGATGTGTATTGGAGTCTATACACTAAAGCTTTTCATTGTGATGCAATTATGGGACAAATGTATATTAAATTCAAGATTTTGATTAAATCAACGAGATTGTTTTATAAACGACACATTTAGAGGTCGTTCTCTTGTATCTAGCGCTGTGTATTATGAAGTAGCACCCCATGTGGTATTCTGCTGCATTGTTGTATTTTTGGGGGTGTTACATAGTACTTAAAATGTCAATTTATGTGGATCAATTTTTGAGGGGGGGCTTTTAAAACAAAAAGCCTTTAATGTATTTTGGGTACATCTCATAAATGTTAATTTTATGTATCCAAAAGCATTCAAGTGAAATTATAATATACACTATTCACTAAGGCATCTCACTCCGTCTTTAACATATTTGTGGTGTCATATAATTTTTCTTTGTAATGTCAAGTTTTAAAAATCTTTGGTATCCCGCATATATTGTTGAAGGGGAGCAATAAGGAAAATGTTAACTAATTCATGCAATCTTATGGTAACATTTTTGTCCCCATGGAATTTTTCATGTCATAAATTTTAATCAATTGGTATTTAAAATACTAAGATATTTATTATTTTAAATAAGGGGAGAAAATGTGATTAAAATGTCATATAAAAGAATGTGATCTTTAAGACTCTAAGTGCAAATCTTTCCTTCATGTGGTAAACAATTTCAAATCTCGGAGCACATGTGTAGGGGGGGTATTTCAAAATGTTTGTATCAAAGGTTTTATGGTTCGATCTCCATACCCAACAATCAATTAATCTCACAACATCGATGAAGTCATAAGGTGATTAAGGTTAGGTATAAGTCTTATGATCCAACCAGCACCAGAGGGATCTACCCATGGACATTCCATAGATAGATTAGAAATCCTTAGGTATGATTAGAGATGAATGAAGATAAGGGAATAATGCTGACTAAGGTTGAGCTAACACTGGAACGATCCCAATAAGGTGTTAGTGATGATGTCTTTGTAAGCATTGAAGAGGTTGAATAATTAAAAAGAAATGTATGGATAAAGGGTGAAAAGAAAGATGCCCTCCAGACACTTTAGGCAGAAACCGGGTCAATACATAATCTATCAAAATCACAAAGATGATTGTTGGTATTGAAGAAAGCCGTCATGGACCCAGTTATGCAATGAACAACCTTTCCTAGCCATTCGAGTTTCTCTCAAAAGAGACTTATCTCATTTGTCACGGAGATACACATGTAATCTATTGACATCTCACTCTAAGATTGTTGATATTGAATAGGTGGCAGTCAGCTCCAGCCTCCGATTACTAAAACCAAAGTGTACAAATCAATTCTAGAGCCAAGAGAGATCAAATTAGAAATCTCATTAAGAAACAATTCATGTATAACACTTGTTGTTCATCAATAGATAACATTTGGTATCAAAGAGTCCTACGCATTATCCTTGTGATCTTGCCAGAACATCACTCCTTCCAGTGTCAACATCAAGCAGCACTATGGTAGGTGACTTGCATGATTCTATATGAATCGAACTTGTGACAACTCGATATCGATTTGGTCCAGTAAATGAATTGACGACTTAATCAGAAAGATAGTAACTATCTGATTCACTCTTATCGTGTTGTCTGCTTTGAGATGTTCTGGTAATGAGAACATGCAAGCATGGTGAATCTAATACATCTGTGTTAGAAGATCCTACGCTTTAAGCTGGAAATCCTGTCAAGGAGGTTCTTCTAAATTGAACCTACTTGATCACAGATTGGTCCTCACAGAACTAGAGGTTATTACAACCAAATCTTGACGAATGACAAAGCCATATTCATCCATATCTGCTATTTATTACTAACATTCAAATGCAGGTACAAACGTCAGTGTTGCAGCACCATTCTATCAAAATCGGATTCATTACGACATACTCATACTCAAGCTTTCAAAGTTAATCATTCAGCAATAAAATTCTTGATACTAAACTTCCTCATCATCAAATATTTTTAAAGTCAAATATAGAATCATCTATTGGGGAAGATTATTAGTCTTATTTTATATAACTCAAACAAGAATGCAATAAGTATGAGTATGTCAGTCAAGAGCACAAGTTGATTAAGAAAGTTAAATCAAGATGATTCAAGACAAGGAAACGATGCAAGATAAAGATCTCAAGCACTCAAAGTCAAAAGACAAAGGCTCAAGATCAAGATCACATAAATGAAACCGAAAGAATGCCGTTGGTCGTCTTAAGCATGAATGAACAAAGCCATTACAAATAAGAAAAGACGAAGACGAGACTAAAAAAGTCAAAGTTCAAGATTCAAAACAAATCAAGATAACCTCCAACAAGAATGTCAACATTAGGGAGATAGAAGTCGACCTCAACATTAGGGGAGATTGTTAGCCTTATTTTTATATAAGTGGAACAAGAATGTCGTCAGTCATCTTTGTAATAACTAGTATTGTAATGTAATAGGCTAGTCGGGTTTAACGGGCTTAGACTTTAAGGTAATCTTGTTTATGTTATGGGCCAAAGCAAAACAAATAGCCAAGCCCGGCCCATGATGAAGCCCATACGCCTCTTAGGTGTTAGGAACTACAAATACCCCTTCACCTTATGTGGTGAAGGGTGTTGGTTACCATTTTCTCATTTGTGTAATCATACCACTCTTTCCTTCTCTCTAGCTTTCTCTCTCTAAACTTCTCTCTTTTCTTCTTCTACTTATTTCGTGTATAATGAGCTTATTAGTAGCTTATTAGTTGTGTTTGGATCTTACTTATTTGGGATAACAGAAATAATTTGGTAGATTTGTTGATGGTTACAAATTATGCTTGTTTATTTTCACAAAGTAAATGCAAGAAGTAGAGGACTGCAAAATATAATGTTTCTTCCATCAACCTAAAGACGGACCATTTGGCTTTAAATTGTAAGGTTAGTCGAAGCTCATCATTGTTGGATATTTTAGTGTCATCAACTATTTTAGGTAATTGTGATTTACTATAGACCAATGAGATTTCATATTCATCTCGAATACGAGTAAGGGAAGTGTGGAGTGCTTACTTGTTGAGCTAATATATTTTCGACCATGACAAAAATGCGAGGGTCAAGGTGTCACACCTCGCCAAGGTGAAAACGCGAGACGTAACATGATAGGAATCATCACAACACATTGATGTCAACAATAGAGAATAACTATAATGCAACTAAAATAAAATCCAAAGTGTTATGATGACACCTAACATAAGAGGGGTCTTGTATTGAGGTTATTCGCACACACAATACATAGACATCAAATTAAATCCAAACATAACAACATGATTATTTAAAATATCTAAAGTACGAAAAATATGAAATGAAGTCTCTTAGAAAAGAAGGCTCCATAATTCAAATTTCCTAGGGTCTCTCTTGCCATGTAAAATAACATCCTTAGCCTTACTATGCTTAACTAAAAATGATACTTTAAAATGTCAACATAATGTTGGTGAGATTCATAGGTTTAAGACATTTACTTACACTTGTTGCAAATCAACAACAATAGGACATACATGCATATTATACACCAATGCAAACAATTTATATCAACACGAAGCATGAGGTTGGCGTAGCCCTTCTGATCTAAAGAACCACACAGAACAGGGTAGGCATACCCCTCCGATCTAAAGAACTACACAGAACAGGGTAGGCGTACCCCTCTGATCTAAAGAACCACACAAAACAAGGTAGGCGTACCCCTCCGATCCAAAGAACCACACAGAACAGGGTAGGCGTACCACTCCGATCCAAAGAAACCACACAAAACAAGCATAAACCATATAATAACATGTAATGTCCAAAACTAATTAAAACAATTATTCGCAGCATTTAAAACATTTCAAACTCAATTAGTATCATTTTTACCCCAAAAAAACATAGGAAAAAGGGGCTACGAAAACTCACCTTGAATTTCTCAAATGCGCACAAAATTTCCATGTAAAGTCTACACACACAAAGTCTATGGGTTACACATGATTAAGGCTTCACTGCCATAAACATGTAACCTTTCAATTGATGGATTTTAATGTCTATATTATGTTTATAAACACTGTACCAAACTTCCCATAATTTACTTATACTCTAAATACCTTAAACCCCTTTATTCAAGTTTTCAGTTTATAGCAGAATTTTATAGTTACTTCATGACTACTAATAAAATACTAAATGACCAAATTAGACTTCCCTACTGCATTTCCTATATCCTTAACGAGTTGTGAACTACTGTAATTTTTAGAAAAAATAATATCATGTCTAGCTATTTAAAAAAATCAACATTACAAAGTGTCCAGAAATAGACCTGATTGGACCACTCAAAAGTTTGGCTTGACTAGACCCATTTAGACACATGGTAAAAATCTAGGAAAAATCAAAGCATTCCTATATATCATGAAATTACTATTGTGCGATTTTCATCAATTAAAAAAAGTTTTGATATGGTTTTTGACCTCATAATCACAACCCAAAATCTGCCTCGAAAACTCAGTTTTGACAACGAACATTGTAAAATTACTTAGACTGAATTCCACTCACTTTTAATTCATGAAACCACCTGGGTTGGAAAGTAGACTCTCTCTAGTTAATTTTAGGCTCAATAAAATCAATAAACGCTAGTCGTATGACCGAGTTATGACTCTTGCAAGATGACCTAAAATTATGCCCAGAATTCAATTCCGAGTTTACCATAATTAAACCTAGTTAAACTCATCCATACGCTAATCATTATTCCCAAATCGACAATTGATGATCATAACATCTAATTTACAGAATATACATGAACCCTAATCCATCAATTTAATTGTTACATGATTTTAAAACAAAGATTAAAACATATAGATGATTAAGATTACAAAAATTAAACCCGATTTAAGTTTAAACAAAGATCAAACCTTGATTTCTTGAGAGCTTGAAAAATCATCAATGGGGCTAGGGTTTTGAAAAAGTGTCGACACAAGAGGGGGGAGAAAAAAAGATACAGGTTTTAGTTTTATCAAATAGAAATTTGATTTGTGGTAAGATAAGTATGTAAGTTTTTTTTATAAAAAAATATATCTTTTCCTTCCCTTTTTTTAACCGATCCACATACATTTTTTTTATAAAAACTTTATTACACATTAACTTAAAGCATTAATTTTCATTTAAGTGCATTTACTTCTTTATTATGTTACATATTTCTAATACTTGTATTTTAATCAAAGCCAAATTACACTTCAACTTATTCACTTGAAACCTCTAATAAAACGTATTACTACTAAACCAAAAATTTGTTTATTTTACTTATCATTTTTCCCAAAATATTATCATTACTAATTATATAAATTATTTAGCGAACCTCGATCGCTAAATAAACTTGAATGGAAATTAACGATACACGATACGCTAAATTCTCAAACGCTTCAGTACCCTAATGCACTAGAATTCCAAAATCAGAATCACTTACGAAATGAAATGACTAAATTATTCATTCCTACTATCATAATCACATATAATAACACATATACCATATCACTTATATAACCAAATCGACTTACGCACATAAACCAAAACACATAAAGCTAGGCAAGTTAACACTAACGGTTAAACTAACCTTGTTAAATCGCGATTGTCACACAAGGGGGCCGCGCCCACTTGCAAGGTCAAGGGGCGGCGCCCCTTGCGGGGTCAAGGGTCAGAGCCCCTTGCTGTGGGAAAAATAGTTGTGACTGTTGGTTTTCAACCAACTTTAATTGCCATAACTGTTAAAAAGAATCCAACTTTAACTGCCATAACTGTCAACAAGAATCTATTTATTAACATATTCTTTGGTCTCATTTTAACATATGACAATTCATACAATTCCTCTATGTTCTTGTGCCTAGAATTAAAGTGTTCTTCTTGAATTATTCCCTTAAAGATTTCGTTATACCCAGGCATATAAAGGGTCGAAATACTTTATACAAAAAGTGAACTCAACATGATTCATGTAAGATATCCAAGATTATCATCACATACCCTAACCAAATTTTTTAACAATCATTATAATTCACTATCTGGTTTTTAAATCCTTCTATATATTTTAGATATGTGGAGCAACTTTTGTTTTTGATGTAAATAGAACGCAGTAGTACGTGTTTTATGTGTGTCACATATGCTTAATTAAGCATTGAAAGACGTACAAGATTGAAAATTGGATAAATAGTTTGAATAGGTAACTTTGTAAGTGCTCATTTACTCTCAAATAAATAGATTGTTTTTTCAAAACATTCAAGTAAATATGCTTACGCGTCAACAATGTTTTATTTAATCAAATAAAGCAGATAAGCATGTAAGCAGATAAGTTATCCCAAGCACCCCCTTAGATTAGTCAAAACCCCAATGCTTACTGAAACATTTTAATGTTTGTAGTGAGAGAATGATGGATTTAATTATTATAGAAAAAGAATGACGGATTAAAAAAGGGCCAATCAAGGATAATTCGCTAACTAGTGAAATATGTCTTTACGTCATGAACAATGAGTGATTTAATTATTATATAAAGCTTAGGTCATGAACAATGAGTGATTTAATCCGTCTTTATGTGTATTAACAAACATGATGTTCACCATGGTAAAATATGACCGTTTTGAGATGTTTGATGTTACTGCAAGTTGTCTTGGTGTAGTTACACGATAGGAACCCTTAGAAAAAATGTTGAGACATGAGAGAGTAGCAAGGATCAGACCAAGATATGGAAAAGGGGAATGACTTGCGTATTATTTGTATGTGAATACATGGTTAAATTCGTCCCAACTTCACAAAATGGAGCATGGATGGAGGTATCAATGAGAGATATTCAATAAAGAATTAGCCATGTAATACTTTTCATTTTAATATAATTCTTTTCTTTGTGTAAAATGCTTTAAAGAACAACATAGACCGCAATAATTATCCATTCTAGGAAAAAATATGTTACTATAAATGCAAAGATTAAACATGATGATCACAGTTTTTAACCTTTTTGGTATCATTCAAATAAGTGCAGCGTAGCTGCTGTATTTTTTAGTTGGTTTAGCATCCAATTGATCAACTTTTTCCTTTTATGTGCAGCCTGAATCACCTAGGTCATGTTTTCCATTACATGTTAAGTAGTTTCAATCGGTCAATTAGAAAATAACAAAAATATACTATAGATAATTTCAAAGAGGTATCTGAATTTTACGAGGTAGTTGCAACCTACGAACTAAATGGAAACCTAAAGAATCTACAACAATAATAGCATACCTATTTCTGACAAAATGAGGTACGGAGGAGGTGAAATGTAGACAAATTATACCCCTACCTCATGATAAGAAACCTAAACAATCTGATTCTCATAAATATCATAAAAATACTGCACCATGTACACATAACAATCGGTGATTATATCGTCTTTAATAAGTGTCTATTTGCAAACAAATTTATTATTTTTGCTCACCTACTTTGGTAATTTTATTTTGAGTACCAACCTACATTTTTATTGCAATTTTTTATATAAGAAACTTATATATAAAAGATTATAAATATCAAAACAAAAGTACGAGTTAGTGTGATATACAAATAAAAAAACAAGACTGTGCGTATAATAATAGCTCATTTAAATTATTATTTAGTAATTTAGTATTCAAAACTTTCACATATACTTATAGCACGTATATAAGAACAAATTTAAACGGGATTATAATGCAACGACCCGTAATAAATATTTATTATTTCTCTTTTTAAAGTTGTAGTAGTTATATCCAAAAGAAAAAAATTACATAAAATGAGTAGTGTCATTATAATTATTTTTAATAAGAATACACAACATATTAGAGCACTTTGTGAAAATGTAGACTAAATTTGAGTTTATATCTAAACTGTGTATGTACACGGTACTTATAACTACATGAGAATTGTATAAATAAATCAAATGCATACATACTTAAGATTTTCTTTCTTTTTATCCAACAAGTAAAAACAAATACACACTTTTTTTATAATTTTATTCGATATGAACACATAATTAAAAAATTTAGAAAAAGCCTCGTGCGTGCACGGGTTTTATAACTAGTATCTTGTATAGGTTTTGTTCACGATAACAGATCTGTAAGATACTTGTAATGTATATACTATTTTATTCAACACACAGTTTTAAATAGGTCACGACCTCTCGCCTGTATAATGATACTAGCTATACTCATGGCTGTGCATATGCACAACCCAATATCAATTCAAAGACGTATGATAAGTCAAATTACTTGCTTCTAATTCTATTTGTATCACAATAAAGTTGTTTTCAAAATAATAAGAACATTTGGTGACACAACAAATATATCTCACCAAATCATATGAAAATCTTCAAAACAATTTCTATTCCTATTAGTATGAAGTTAAAAGCATGTTTAAACATGGAAAAAGCTGTCTTGAGTTGTACAGATGGTAAAGCTTTATTTCAAACACTTGTGCAACCTCCTTTTTAGTACTTTCATAGTTCCATACATTACTAATCTCACACGCACCTTACGAAGAAGTATGCGAGTACCCATGCATAGCCGTGAGAATTTTAAGCAGAAAATAAAAGAATTGGTTAAGTGATGGATGAATATTGTCTATTGATAGTCATCGTACAAATAAAAATTTTAGTTTATGCGAGTACCCATAAATAGCGGTGTGAAGAAAGTATCTGAATGTAAAGTATAATAAATGAAGGAATAAAGAGTAAGAGTAGATTATTAATTTTACAATTCTAACTAATGTTTGGTAGAGAGAGATGGAATAAGAGAAATGAAAATGAATCAAATTCTATTGTATGGTAGGTGAGAGAAATAAAAAGATGTAGAATTAGTGAGAATTGGTAGCGTAAATTTTAAACTTTCATTTTCTTCCCTTTTAATTGGGAATTTAGAGAAATAAGAATAATTTTTGTAATATTTTTCACAAATATGTATCATTCTCTTTTCAACTCACATGTGTATTTAGGTTACTCCTCGTAATTCATTTGTCACCGCTCTTTATCCGGGTGAACCCAAATATGAGTAAAATTACTAAAAAATTACCAGTTTAATATGTTTATATAGTTAATCTTTAAAAATATATATCAAAAGATAATTAAATAAAATCCTTATTTGGGTCAATCAGGTCGACTCGAACCTGAGTTATTCAAACATTTTCAATTCG